>OLKM01001455.1:25000-133990 GCA_900291075.1 Melanogrammus aeglefinus
CATGCTGGAGACCTCACAGGGTACAGCCACAGGTCACTGCATTCCACTGCATTGATTTGTGGCTCTTGACCTCGAGAAAACTCAGGACACAAATCTCATGGAATTTGCTGTCTCTCCAGTCACGATGTATTATTAATGTAAGGCAAGGGTCAAGACTCATAATTGACTCTTGACTGTAAAGTGAAACTAACCACGCGAGAGTTCTGTTCTATTCTGTTCTGGCTTTTATCAACTATGAAGGTGACTCAAAGTTATGATCGTAAATTATTGGATTCCCACATATATTATAGAAAGATGTCATTAACCATGTTGGGGCGTTTTTCTGTTAAAAGCTTTTTAGCATATATACAGTACAGTGTGTTGAAGAACATCATTTGTTTGCAGTACAGCCAAACTTGTTTGTGGTGGTTTTTAAGTCACTTGAAGTCGGCAATCAAAGGCATAATTAGAGATGAAATAAGGAGAGGGCTGGATGATGATGAATGGAAATTGAAGAAGAAAAATCCATCTCTTTAAAAGGTCACCACAAAAACTTAAAGGAAGATGCAGGGTCTTTGAGGTCTTTTAAACTTTAAAACCACCTGTGCTTAACACGTCTTTACCATGTCATGTCCTTTGTGTGTAAATCCATCGAGCACTGTCCTCTCTCTCTCTCTCTCTCTCTCTCTCTCTCTCTCTTCTCTCTCTCTCTCTCTCTCTCTCTCTCTCTCTCTCTCTCTCTCTCTCTCTCTCTCTCTCTCTCTCTCTCTCTCTCTCTCTCTCTCTCTCTCTCTCTCTCTCTCTCTCTCATACCTTTTCAGGGCCTCTCCAAGGAAGTTCCTACAGATTGCAAGCCTTGACTGCCGCACAATACATAATTTATAGGTGCAGGAATGGCTTGAGAACATTTGAAAGCTCAAAAGGCGCAATGACGCTTTGATGCGTAGAAATCTGTCCCAGTCAGGCAGTTTAACAAGTCTCTTTGAACCCTTGGATGAGTACGTCAGTGTTATCATAAGACAAATAACACAATTATTCCTCCTCCTTCGTTTGCGCCCCTATTCATTTTCTCCAGGTGGATTCGGCGCTCCCTCATTGTGTGACACTCGTTAATTTGCCCCATGTGTGGATCCAGATGGCAGCGTGAGGACCATATCAGTAACGCGATCCAACAGAGATGAGGTGGGGGGGGGGGGGATATAAATGAATTCTCGGAAGGGAGTTGAAACGTTTAGAATTTAAAAAACGTTATATAACATGAATTATCAAGGTCCTCAAGACACTAATAAAGGACTTCCGAACTGATAAATCTGCCGAGCACATCCGACCCCGTGTCATGTGGTTGGCAGGCCTCGCAATTTAGCCAGAACAACACACTTGCTCTTCAGGGAAGTGTAACAATTAGCTGAGCTGATCCATCATGGTGTGTGAAAGGGGGTGGGGGGAGCAGGTATAAGAGTTAATTTGCCACCCTCTCTCTCTCTCTCTCTCTCTCTCTCTCTCTCTCTCTCTCTCTCTCTCTCTCTCTCTCTCCTCTCTCTCTCTCTCTCTCTCTCTCTCTCTCTCTCTCTCTCTCTCTCTCTCTCTCTCTCTCTCTCTCTCCCCCTCCCCTCCCTCCCTCCCCTCCCTCCCTCCCTCCTCCCTCCCTCTCTCTCTCCCCTCTCTCTCTCTCTCTCTCTCTCTCTTCTCTCTCTCTCCTCTCTCTCTCTCTCTCTCTCTCTCTCTCTCTCTCTCTCTCTCTCTCTCTCTCTCTCTCTCTCTCTCTCTCTCTCTCTCTCTCTCTCTTCTCTCTCTCTCTCTGTCTGTCTGTCTCTTGGTCTGTTATTACACCTGCCCGTCCCACTAAAATTATCGCCAGACACGTTGCTCTGGTGCACATCCGAAATAAATGCGGGTGACATCACCTCGCTTGAACATAAGACGCTAGGCAAACACGAAAAAAACGCGGGGGCAGCTCTCGACTTGTCAGCGGTGGTTCTGGAAGTGCACACACAGGTGGGCCAAAGCAGAAGAGGCCACCTAGCAGACAGAGAAACAAATAAAACACCTTTGTGTCAACACCAAAAACAACTTGTGTGTATGTGTGTGTGTATATGTGTGTGTTTTGTTGTGTGTGGATGTTTATTTGTGTGTGTTTGTGTTTCTTTGTGTGTTTCTGTTTGTGTATGTCTGTTTCTGTTTCTTTGTGTGTGTGTGTGTGTGTGTGTGTGTGTGTGTGTGTGTGTGTGTGTGTGTGTGTGTGTGTGTGTGTGTGTGTGTGTGTGTGTGTGTGTGTGTGTGTGTGTGTGTGTGTGTGCGTGTTTGTGTGTTTCTGATTTTGTGTTTGTGTGTGTGTGTGTGTGTGTGTGTGTGTGTGTGTGTGTGTGTGTGTGTGTGTGTGTGTGTGTGTGTGTGTGTGTGTGTGTGTATTTGTCTGTGTGTCTGTGTGTGTCTGTTTGAAAGAAAAATAAGCCCGTAGTTAATGAGCTCATCACAGGATCCAGCAACAGGTCCCTGTATTCCATTTTTTTCTCTCAATATCATTGGCTCTGAGTTAGGAGTTAGGAGTTGGACTAAAACCAGCAGAAACAACCACAAAGAAACCCAAGACTACCTTAGAATGAAATGAATAAGAAACCCTTTAATAAGAAATGTAACGTGGGTTTGTATGTGTGTGTGTGTGTGTGTGTGTGTGTGTGTGTGTGTGTGCGTATTCTCTAAAAATGATGTTAACATGTGTGTCAGCTCACTCAACACACATTCCACTGTTTTCCCACCATACAACATACATCATACACGTACCACAGTCATCTCTGTTTTACCTTAATCACATGACCCCCCCGCCCCCCCCCCCGGCCCCTCCACGTCAACAACACGGCTCACATGTTCAGCAGCTGGCTGTGACATCACAGCGAGGGCGGCTCTCTTGTCCCCATGACTTAATTTGGCGAGCACAACTGACGGGCTTTCAGAGAACACGGCTTTGCAGACTGACTTTGTTCTGTTAGACCAACCTGCCCAAGATGCACTGGGAGCAGATGGGCTATGAGGTCCATCTGGCTTAACTAAATCAGTGGAGGTTGTGGTAAGGTTAATAGCAGTTGTTGGAGCAGAGGTTGGACTCGTTGATGGTTTCTCACAGTAACCTCCAGCCCTGAAATGAGATTTCTTCCTGTGGTTAAATAACCAGGCAATGGAAGAAAGTATAACACGCACGGCGCAAGCAGATTGCAGTCGATGATCGCTGGTCTGTCGTGCCCTCACACAGCCAGGCCATATTCACTGTGTTTTCTGAGAGGCGTCTTCACTCCTTATGTTGCAGCAAAATGGATGAGCTTTAGCCAGTTGGATCCCTATTGGCCCATTTCCAAATAAACAACTAACGAGTGTTACCGCTACCATCACCATTGACATTAGAACGGCAAAACCCAAAGCAGCATAAATATTATTCGATTTATTTAGCCATTGTAGGAACGACAAAAACGCCACTTCCCGATTTCTTCATCATCACTCCATGGGTATGGCTGATTGGCCAAGCTGTCAGTGTTGACTCTTTTGCTGCGTAGGCAATAAAACAGGAAATTGTCTGTAGTGATGAATCTGTTCACTGACAGATCTTAGAGTTGGAAGGAAAACAAATTAGGGCCAGGTTTGAAAAATTGACTGATTTAAATCAATCACCATTTGTGTGGTTTGATATTGTTTCCTATAATCGAGAGATCAATCTTTTTCTTTATGGACAGAACAGTGAAAAGAGACAGGAAAGCAGCTGGTAGAAGAGAGAACGACATGAAGCATAAGACGGTGGGAATAGAACCTGGGTCACTACAATACATACTGCCTACATGGTAAACTCAGCAGCACCCTGTGGGCTGCCCCAGAGATTGAACTCTTAATATACGCATCACCGTGTGGATGCTTGAAGCTTGAACCCTGTTAGTCTCCTGTGGCCGGCCTTTGCTTCTTCAATTTGCAATATATTGTGGAGGACTGCTGTAGTGCAGTCATGTTAAAAATAAAAAGTAAATTAATGTCAATGCCTTGGGGTCAATTCTTAATATTTATTCAACCAACATTTGCATTGTAATGTTCGAATTGGGAATTGTGAATAGGAATCCAATCAATTCAGGAAATCAGTGGCGATACCAAGCTCTACAAAAGTATAATCAAACCCAATAGAACAAAATTGCCTATTCATAAGATACAGTTTCAAAAAATGATGAATGAATGAATGAATGAATAGGTGAAAGGGGTCGATTTCAATAAAAGAGAGCGAGAGAAGCAAACGACTACACTGCTATTCATCACTGCTCCACATTTTCTCTTAGATGTTGCTAACGAGTGGTTTCATGCCTCTGGGTAATTATAAGTATAAGTGACATGTGTGATTTGGCTGGTGGTGTACAATCAGAGCATGTCGTGCATGGGAAATATGCCTGTGACCTGCAAGGCTCTGCAGATCAACCAGAGTGAGAAGCCTCTTTCAAAACCGACCTTCATATACACATTGCGTTTGCAGTAAACACCAACATGGCAAGCTCTGGATTTAGCACTCCTTTTCATTCTCAGGAAAATTACACATCTCTTCTTCCCACTCACACAGGCTTGCATGTTGTAACAGTGCGGATGAAAAAAAAAAAATCCCACCTCTACGAACTTCTCCATTTCACATTTCGACTCATACTTTCCGATAAATTCTGAATCAGAGCCATGCATTAATTTCGCCCTGCGGCACATCTGTCTTCATTTCCCCATGTGCATTATTTGGTTCAAGACATAATGGGAGCTCTCGAGCGGGATAGGTTAAGTGGCTCGTGCGAGTTTGACGTGCTTGTTTTTCGAGGATGTACCTCAGCCGTGGGTTCTGGGACAGGAAAGCCAGCGACCTCGTGGGACAGTCTGGTGGTCCTCACACTGGCTCACGAGGGACTGGCTGGGTAGTGTCTGGCAATCAAGCCACAACAGAGCTCTCATTCATCACATGGGTATTATGCTGCTCCCAGGTAGCCCCCAAGAGAAATACTACACCGCGGCCCGGGCCGTCCATGAGCGAGGTCTGAAGACCCCCCTCCCCCCTGTTGATCACACACACACAGCCTCTGTTGCGGCGAACGCAAGAAAGTCAAACAAGGGCGGACTATTCACTGGGGGGGTAAAGGACCTTAAGAATTATACATTTACCCCAAGCTGTGATTCCACACAAAGTGAGCCCGTTTGTTTTCAGACGGTTATAATTGCTTCTTTGCGATGCGTGCCTTCTCCTTTCCTTGTTTTAAGAGCAGCCTCTGGCATGCATCCCTAATTCAATTGATAATAGCCATTAGTCAAGCATCCTCTGCCTCTATACTCTTCCTGCCGTCATTTTAAACATGTCTCTGGAAATCCTGGAAATGTTCTCCCTCTAGCCAAGCCACCTTGACCTATGGACCCTAACAACGTCACGTCGCCCAGGGACATGGAGAATAGCCAGACCGGCCTCCAAAAACTGGATATACACTGGGAGAGTATGAAATAAACAAATCCTTCCACTGAGTCAAAACAAAGAGATCTAATATACAGCTGGATTCTAAGGTATTACCCTAATGTGTTGCTGCATGAATTCACAGGCCCTCACAGCTTAACCTGACCTTGGCCTAATACATTGTTCTTAGTCCAAAAATTACCCTAAAGATTCAAATCAGTAATATCATTAGAAAACATTCAAATGGTACGTCATTGAATGTATCCGACAGACTCTATAGGTCTTCCCATAGTAGCTTATCATTGGTACATACATACTCTGCATTCCTATGGAGGCCCGGTGCTGAAAGGAGAGAACAATTCTGACAGGTCTCAACAAAATTCATTGAGTAGTAAAAGAGGTGTACTAGATACGGGGTGGACACATCCATAGATTACAGCATGCTGCACAACCTGCTATTAGCACACATGTTAAACATCAATGTATAAATGATGGATCTGCTTGAGTTCCAGGTTTGTTTACCCCTTTGACAAACCGTATTGACCCTTCGAACAGCATAGCCAGGCACTCTTGGCAAGGGGAAATTGCAATAACAAACAGTTTGTAGGTTACTCCATGTTAAATACACAACTTGTACAACCAATATCCATAGATCGTATTTGAAACTTTACTGGACCCAAAGTCACAGAAAATCCCTACCTGAACTCTAAAAAACATGAACAATGTTGTGCCCATAGTTTTCAATAAGGTTTAATCTGTGTGTCATCTCCCTTTTCATCTGTGCAACCTTCTCATACTCTGCATTCCATCTCAGGAGTCCTCAATAGAAGGTTTTGTGCACTGAGGGGAATAGATTTTGATCGGTAAATATGAAGGGTGCAAACACAGTGCATGAACATGGACTGCCATCAGCATGAGGGCGGAAGGCAACATGGTCGCTTATTGGACGAAAAGGTCTATATCATCTCCAACAAAGGCACAGAGTGTACGTATCGTTCTGTTTCCTGAGCCCTTCTGAAAAAGGTAGATAGATGCTATCGAGGGAACTTACACTCTCAATGAACCACTGCTTTTACTGGACGGATGCCAGTTTGAGCACAGGGATCATGAATCCCCTGTCCAAACACAGGATGTCAGTGAATAAGAGGAAGATGTTTTCTGATAAAGTGCCTTCGTCATCACATAAATGTCACACATGACAAATCATACATAGTAAGCCGAGATTATCCATTTGGGTTCAGACATTTTGTAAACAATTATATGATGGATTTAGTATAAGGCAGATGGTAATAAAAAAGTTATAAAGAGTCTTATGCTGCCCATTGCAAAAGGTGAATGCTTACCATCTGTTTCTCCCTCTGCAGTCTGAGAATGGTAATTGAGGAGCGTCTGGGCCTGTCTCCTCGGCTTGTCTCCCTCTTCTCTCCTCCTGACCGGTGCCCTTCTGGTGGGACTCCACTGGACCGTCGGATATGGGCGCTGCTCCTCCCCAATGGCCTCCGTTGGTCCCTCACGGCCTTGAGCATGTGAAGAAACATGGCGGCTAGAGTTGTCACTCTGCCTGTGCCTGTGATGGCCGCCGTGTCTGCCTTCTTTATCAGAAGCGGCAGAGAACGCCGGCGTGTCCTTTGACGTGTTCGGCGCCACCCTTTCCCGGTCTCCGTCCTGACGCCTAGCGGTCTTCCCAGGGGCTTCCTGTTGCGGTGTGGGACTCTCCGTGGTCCCGCTCTGCGTGGTGGGGGCCATGCCCGCCGAGGTTATCGTTTCTCGGCGAGCTCCCGCGGTATGCCGTTCAGTGTACTGTCGCAGCAACTGATGGCGAACCTTGACCTTATAGTTCCTCTCCTGGTCCGGAGTTCCCGGTGTCTCTCCGGGCTCCTCTCTTCTCCTGTCATCACGGGAGGTGGAGGAAACAAAGCTGGCTTCCGGGTGTGCTAGCGGGGATGCGGTAGATTTGAGGATTTGGTCCCGTTCCAGCGGCAGGGAAGATGTGGGTTCTGCCAAGGTATAGTCATACTCGTCTGTGCCAAAAGCGGGCGGGTCCTTCTTATACAGAGGCAGAGTGTCGCCAAGCGGCAGCTTTGAAAAGGGCTCGCGAGGCCGGGTCTGTGTGTTGTCTGGCAGGTGACTGACACCTCGTAAAGGCTCATTTTTCTCTGTTGGAGGGGTCAGCATTGTTCTTTTACTACTGTGCGGATTACATCCAGGAACCGGTGAACACACTAGGTGGCCTCCATCATTAGGGCAGTAGCACATCTGGCACAGGTCCACATGGAAACTGTGGCCGGCCTTGTACTTGTCGTTGCCATGGACACACCCAATTCTCTCACATTGCGGACACCCGTCTGCAGGCTGCCTTATATCAATGCAGTTAGAGGGAAGGTCTGGGCATGGGATGAACTGACAGCTGATCCTCCCTCCTCCGCGGGGACAGGAGCACTCGGTGCTACCAAAGTCCACAAAGTAGGACTCTCCCTGGGGAACTTTCCCCTTGCGGAAGCCAGCGTTGACGCAGTCATAGTACTGGTACCCCTCACAGGTGCATCCCTTGTGAACGCATGTGGCACAGCACGCACCCACCTCCAGCACTTCCTCAATGCAATTCTGCAGAACGGGACAGTCCACACTGGTGCAGTCCTTTTGGCTCAGGGATATATCCAGGTATAATATCACGTAAGATAAACACAATGCCACTCTCTGAATGTCCATTTTTTCACAGGAAACTTTTAAAAAACAATTCAACGCCACCTTTTAACGGAACAGAAGTCCTCCGTTATGTTATCCGATGTATAACTGCACTCCTGTGTAAGTGAAATGAAGCATACACATTGTCATTCAACCTGCAACAACCGTTTTCAAACTTTCAGTGAATTCAAGCCATGGTTTATAATTAAAAGCACATGGAATTTTGGGCAGCATGGAAATCAATATAAAAATGACTCAATATTTAGAGTGCAGAACGAATGTAGAAAAAGGCCCACGGGTGTGTCCGTTTGTCCTGGTTTCCCCACTACATGGAACACACTGTGTGGGGGATCTGTTGCAGATCGGAGATCATGTAGTGTCACCCCAGTCAATGAGTCCACTTGGAATAAATCTCCTTGTAGGCAGATGACAAGACATTTTAGGCAGTTGTAGTTGAGGTTTAACCGATGTTTATTTGAACGATGAGGTCCTAGAGACCGGGATGGAGCAACAAAAGCATACAACATAATCTGAACCGTCTGATCTGTGACTTCAGATGTAATGGATAGACAAGGTGTTGTCTGTTTCTCTTTCCTCCGCTCTCTGGCCGACGTTTATCGCTGATCACAAGACGTTATGTCACTGCATGCCTTTTGCAATCTGGTGTGAAGCCACTAAGACATCCAAATATTTCACCACTCAATTACCTTATGTCATTATTACAAGTGTAGTGCAGAGCATCTCTAGCATTGGACTGTGAACGATGTTGACATTGTGTATATCTTTTTCACTAGACATCTTCTAAGCTCTTGTTTACCTCAGTGTGTGGCAAAACCTGTGTCAACGTGTCTACAAATACTCCAACTCCAACTGCTCATCTATACTAAGTACTTTTTTCAGCAAAATAAAAAAAATAAACTTTGAGACAGAGTTCATTTTCCGCATTAGGTATTCTATAATAAACCATGGTAGGCCTATATCATATGGCTGCATGCTTCCCTGATATGGGGTATAATATTGTTTAACTTTGATTTCATACAATTGCTGCATATCAAAAACAGACATGGCTGAAACTTGTAGTGAAGAGGGCAAAAGCAATATAAAGGCATGTGTGATCATAACAAAATAAAGCTGAATGAAGTTTAATGGCGGCACTAAATAACGTTTCAATGTAATAACGGTCTGATACCAGTAGCCTATATTTACTATAAGAGCAAAACTATAACGAACCACACATTAAATCGGAACTGCTTCATTGATTTGTGACCAGATGTCGGCTCTACTTTTGCAAATGCTGGCCTCATCGCATATTTTTTATGGTCTCGGCAAAAGGATGTTCAATAAAAAAAAACCCACCAAGATAAAATTTTCTGTGTGACAATTAAGTTCACTTTTACAACGATCTTCATTGCTCACCTTTGGTTCCCGATTGATGTTGACGTTGGTCAATCAATGCGCGGCGATTCAAACTTTGAAGCCCAATGTTTCACACTAGTGCGGCACGGTGTGCAGCAGGGTTGAGTGGAGTGGAGTTGACTGCAGTGGAGCTGAGTGCAGCTCAAGAGTACATTAGTGCTACCGCGACCGCTGCTCAGTGGGGGGGCGGGACAACCCTTTCCCTTTGAATTACCCTCGTTCCCAGGCGTTCTCATCCAACAACGGGACGCCTGGGACGTGGATGCTCCAAATGAGCGTTATTTGCGAGAGAGAAAGTGGGCGGGACTTTCAGTAACGAGAGAGAGAAGGGGGGGGAGAGGGGGAGAGGAGGAGAGAGTGTGAGAGGGAGAGAGAGAGAATTTTGATAGAGGCATATCAGTTACATGTTTTGGAATATTGTTTTTGTCCATTTTTGTTGTTATTGTGGTTTTTCTAGTAGCTATTCTTGTCATGTTATTAATATTCTTGCTCTTTGGACAGTTACAAGCTGATATGAACTAAGACATCGGAAATTGTGTGATGGCAAACCAGGATAACGATATAATTGGTGCCCCTCCCTCAGCCTGCCGTATGTTCAGGTGATATCAAGTGTGGCTACATAAAAGGTTTTACAGCGACATCATGTTATGCCTTGGGGGCATTTTTTATAGATCGTATAACTTTTTATATTTTTTATTTATATAGGATCTGAGGCTTATCGAATCAATTCAGTGAGTCTGAAAATCACATGCACACGATGTGTTGTCACAACTTGTCGGTGGGCCAACACTGGAACATAGGTCGGTGTCGGTGTAATCCAGGGGTCACGGCCGTCAAACGGAGAAGGAATGAAAAGAGGAACCATTCAAAAAATGAATTGACTGCAGACAGCAGTGGTTGCCATTGGTTAACAAAGCTTACACTGTTTTAATAATAGTGAACGACAGATTTTGTATTATTTTTTATTATAGAAGAACCTTTGAAAGAATAATATTCAATATTTGATTGGTTGACTTAACTAAACTAAAAAGACCAAATGTACCAGCGTCTTTTCACGAAGATGTTGCAGTCATAGTTAAACATGCTTTCTATGTTTGTTATGCTTTTTGTAAAGCCAGGCTTCTGTTATTGTAATATTATTATTATATGATATATAGGCCTAATACGTTTTTCCCCCTCTTGACAGTCAACAACTCTCTCTAATGTGTGCTCTACTGGAATACACAACTAATTTTTTGATTAAAGTAAATCTGACCTGATCTAATGACCTGTAGAGAGCTGTTTTGTCATTCCAGCATACTAAACCCACATCCTAGGAAATCCCTCTTCTGTCTTTAAACCTTGGGTCTTGGGTAAGACTATCTTAAAATCTTCTTATATTTCTTTTTGGTTGTTGTATATAATAATCCTTAGAAAGTTCACTTTAGTCCTTCGTATTTCCTTGACGTGTATAATATTTGGAGTAATTTGAGTGTAATTTGTATGAAATCCTTCAGTTGAGTTGAATGCAAAGTTGAATGCAAATGGAAGGTGAGGGGCGTTTCTGTTCGTTGTTTAGTTTCAAAATTTGCTTTCATGCTTTTTCCTGCTCTCTCTCCCTACAACTCTGGAATCATATCTACAGCGCCTTTAAGTATTGAAACGCCTGCTTGAATCAGAAGAAAAAAACACAAAATCAAGGACATGGCCATAACCTCTGACAGTGTAAAGCAGCTTGTAGTTTTCCATTGAACGTGTCCACGTGTCTGCATCCACCACTCTGTTAATGGTAAAGCGTTCCAGAGGCCTTGCAGCATGGATTTTCCTGGCCCCAGGTGGAATGTGACATCAATCTGACCAGTGATGTAAAGGGGCTGTTTTCCAGCAATCGGGACATATGAGCTAAATGGCCCTATAGGTGTAATCCCCAGATTGGTGGCTTGCTGCTGCTTTGTCACGGTGGCCAACAGACCGACAGCCCGATGGGGGTAGGTCGTTGTGAGTCATGACTGTGTGGATAATGTAGAGTTGACTATAATTAGCTGCACAATGAAATCAAATTAAAAACACCAGAGAAAAATATTAAATTCGACATATTTTTTTCCTCTATTCCAACGAGGTTGTACATTTGATACATGTAACATCACTCAAAGAACGGCTGGGCACATGTCGAACAATTCCATTGGACTGAGGTAGACATCTTGAAAAGCAAGAAGGACCACCTAATGTGAAAGGTTTGTTCTGCATAGGGTTGTGAAAATTGAAATAAACAATACAATATAAATTGATGCTGCTCAGAAACTGGTTCCACAAAATATAAATTAATTGCAGAATTCTTACACAAACTTTAGATTCTCAACTCTGTAGAAGTCAGGACCGCTTTCTTCATCTCCAGTGGTTTGTTCTGTGTTCTGGCCAAGCACCTTCACAGCAGTAATGGCCGTCGGACCAGAGTAACGTAACCTGACACACACTAATTGGCGGGACATAATTGCGTCCAACTCGGTTGTAATTCCTCATTCATGCATGTTTGAAGGATAACTTCTGCCAAAAGTATTTTCCCATGCCCTCTGACTGCGTCTTAATAATCCACCTTACGACTCTGATTAGTTTGAACTTTTCTGATTTTTCCACCGTCTTGATGGCAGAATGTCAGATTTTATCCTCTACACAAAATGAAATGAAATTGTCTCATTATCTTGAATTTAGATGGAAGCCATGCAAAATACCAAACAGTTAATGAAGTCACTGGCAGTGCTTTAGATACTAAGCTAATGGCAGTGACTTCATTGTCTGCGAGGCTCTGTAAGCTTAACTTATTACTATCTGTGCCTTGCCCCTGTCCTCACTGCCCTTGTTTATTTGAATAGGTGGACAGACATCCTTAACATACTGATTGCTGGAACGGTGCTACTTGCAAGATAAGCAAATTACCCTATTTGTTATCCAATAGTTTCTGTAACTGAGGACATAGCTGGGAAAATTACAAACTAAAGTTCTTCTAAAATAGACCATGTTCTAGGCCTATAGCATAAAGTACAGGTCAGGGATATGGATGGCAAAATGATCCTCATATTATTGGTCTTGCATCAACAGGCCACATATGTGACCTGTCCATGCTGCCTCTTTTGATGACCAGGAACGCAGTGCTCTGCAGGTTTGCATGTACTATAGGCTTGAACTTGAAAAGAGGAAGTATTTAATACAGACCAGTTAAACGGTTGGCCACTCTACAGGAGGCTACACCAGGAAAATGAAAGGTGAACGTCGTTACAGCATGCAGCTCGTAAAGAAAAAACAGACTCTAAACTTAACAGCACGTCCGGTGAGAGTTCCACTCTTTTAAATTGTTGTTTCGCTCATTTAGACAAATCTGGTAAAGAGACTTTTAAATCATTCATGGTAACACTTTACACTATAATTAACATGAATGAATGCAATTATAAGTATCATTATATAGCGTCAGCATATATGTTAGGGTGGGGTTAGGGTTTGAGTGTGTTGGGTTGGGATTAGGGTTCGGGTTAACATGAACACTATTAGTAAACATGAAAACCATTAGTAAATGATAACTAGATCATTGGTAAGTATTATCTTACTTAATGCATATACAGTAAGTGGATTGGCATTTAGCAGACGCTTTTATCCAAAGAGACTTACAATAATTACATTTGTCAGAAGAAAGAGAAACAATCTATCGCTGTCCGTTCAGTAGGGATGTTAATAGAACCAATTGCCAAGCACTAACAATAGTTAGGTGAACCCGTTCCCTGTATACAACAAAGATTAATTAATGCAAAACTAGGTTAGGTTAGGTTAAATGTGATGCTATCGTTTCAAAAGTGCAAACAATTATAAAAGTCATGATAATGATTACAACCAAAAAATAATTCAGAACCACATTTTGGTTCTGAAGTCTCTGGAAATGAAATCGCTTACACAGGGGTGACAGAGCTGACATCTAGCACTTTATCCTCGCGTTTGCTTAACTATATGAAATGTAAAGAAGTTTATATTTGCCTTATTATGAAGTGCTTCAAATAAGGAATATCTATTTAAGTAGTTATTATATATATCTAGGACTTGATATAATATAGTCCTATGACGTATCGGGAACTTCCATTTAATTTTCACTAAATTAAACTCAACTCGACCCCGTCTTAGCTTACTTGATCTTATACAAACGTAACTAGTCAAAGTCTTCTATCTTTCCAAGCACATGCTGGAAAGCTCAATGTGGTTAGTCCTGGTTTTCATGGCACCGTTACGCTAGTTATAATGTACCTACAGGACTCTTTACAGAGCCTCACACCTAGACCCTCAAGCTGGGCACTTCTTAAACTATGAGGAGCACTGGCACTTCAGAAGCCCATTACAATTCTTTTAAACACAGATCAATGGGACTGCTCAGAGGGGCCAGTGTGTCGAGTTTTAAATAAGCATTAGAGAACATTGCTCTGTAACCTTTCTTTTGGAGCTGACCAAGCATGATGGCATTCTTTCTTCTCACCAGGAAAGATATGGGTGCTGATGCATGCGAGATGAGGGGAAGTCAAAAGCAACTGTGACTATTCCTGCATAAAGAATACATTTTCACAATAGGTATTATCATACTGCAGTATTTTTTTTCCTACCAATTCACAACTAAAAATGAGCTTTGAAAACCTGGATTAAACACAAATAAATATTTTACATTTTGGAGGGCAAAATCTTTTTTTCCTTCTCACTGCGTATCCCCTGGGAACTCAATGAAAACCACTAGTAGGCATGTAGGCTACCCCAGGTCTGGTAAGCATTGGTCTAATGGACCAAAATATGCTGCGTGGGAGAATTCATGCTGAAAAGTTCTAAAGTTTTAGGTTTTATGTATTTTGAAAAACACAGGAACCATCCTTAACGTAGGCGTGTGAGCTGTGATCCTAGCACAATTTTTAAATTCAACATAAAATTTTTATTTATTTTTAATAGCTGAGTGTTTGTGTTGCAAGGACAGGACTTCGTAAATGACCATGAACATTGGTGAAGTGCAACTGTAAAAGGAAAGAGAAAGTAGAAAAAATACTTTCCAGTCCTTTTAGAACTTCCTTTTCATTCTTGGAACTGGTTCATGGCTCCTGTGAACACTGCCAGGCATATGCTAAGAAAATCACTGAGGGACCCATCCAGAAATTACCTTTCATAGCAGGATTCTGCTTTTGGAAGGAATTCTCTATCCATTGCACAAATTGTCAACATTTTAGAGAGGTTTCCCATGGGAGCTACTTACAGGCAAAGCTAGCTATTCATGATTGTTTTTCTGTTAAGCACACATTCGGCACATCAGTTTTTCCAGCTACAGTGCCCACACAAACAACTGTACATGGATACAATTAAGGGTGGAAACCCACACAATCCTGCTATTCAGAAAACAATGAGCCGTACTCCCGTTCCAGCAAGGACAGGTTCTTTATATCTAAAATCTCACCATACTAAAGCCAATGTAAATTGCCACGGAATGAAAATATCAAAAAAGTTTATCTTCGGACACAAGTGATGTGTTTGTGAATGAAATAGGGCCTTCAGCTTAGTGAAATATTTATTAAATATATAATCCTGCAGTGAGGCATGAAGTTTTCCTTAATAAAAGAAAATAATTAAAAACCAGCAATATGTGAATTGTTTTCTAAATTTTCTGAATCTCAGAATGGTATAAAGTTAAGGAGACAGGCTTGCAGCTTATATTTAACGTACGTTTATGTATATTTAAATGATCGCAAGAGCACAACACAGCTGTCCCACCTTCCCTTTTCTCCATTTTGGTTTATTATTTGCTATGGCTGTTAAACTTATTCATACCTTTGTATTTATTGCTCTGGCCTTGATTGATCATCAACATTTCGAATAGAAATAGATGATATAAAAGTAGTTTCAGTGACACCTAGAGGGGAAAATTTGTATAGAATCTGAAGATGTTTTTAGTATCTAATCGGAAAAAGTTCCGTGGGTAGTCCATAGGTAAAAACACATAATTGAGAACCGACCATATCATATCGTTTAACATACACTATTACACTAATGGCAGTGTTATCACTTTTGATCCAACAAATATTGCTTCCCATTTATCCATGTTTGTCCCAGTAGAACACCACAGTGTTTGCCTCAAGGCTAATAAAATACTTTACATGGATAGTTTAATGTGGTTTCTACTCTATTCTATTCTACAGTAGTCAATTTCATTATTGTAGATAGAATGGCATAAAAAAAATAAGGGTCACCTGTTCCTTTAAGAAAGAGCGTCAAACCCGGTGTCCTCGCCTGCTCTACTGACGTATGCTAGGTCCCAGCATGCACAGCGCACATTGGAACTCCTACAATTGATAATGGCGGGTATTACTTCAAACGTGCATCAGTTTAGGAGATATAGCTAATATTGTGTATGGAAATTAAGACACGAAAATTAAAATACAATTCAATGGCATGATTTCACCAGCATTATTGAAGAGACTCAAAGTGGCGACGGATGTAGTTTAAGCAAAGACAACGTTACATGTGATGTGCTTGCTCTCGGGTTCTGTAATGAACTGAAACTATCATGACAACGTGTTTTCGCCTCCAGCTAGTGTGGCGTTAAGACAGCCGTTCTGTAGACGCCTACCTTAAAGACTGAGCTCCCTGTTTGAAACCATAGCTGATGGGTAGTTAGTAGTAGTGTAAGTAGGAAGCTGGGTAGAAGACAGTCCACACTGGGTTAGTTAGTGCCCGATTGGGACTGCTGCATGTGGTTGACTGTCAAGTGTTGTGTTGTCCGAAGCAACCATGGCTAACCCTTCCTTAAAGTCGTCAGTGTTTTTCAGCGTATTACTTTCAGTTATTTATGTAATTTGTGCCTCGAAATTAAATATTCCCAAAGTATTGTTGCCGCTTGCCCGTAGTACCAGAATAAACTTCACATTAGAAGCAACGCAAGGTTGCTACAGATGGTGAGTAGGAAGCACATTAACAAAGCCTGAACATGCAGAAACACACACGTACAGGAAGTTACATATCTCGAATAACGTTAGCATTGATCGCACATGTTATATTAATTCTTTCTTAAACAATTACCATGTTTTGAGCTTATTGTTTTCCAAAATAACTGGGAACGTGAATACATCCATCTGTCTGTCCAATTGAAGTTATCTTTGTCTTGATTTACCAGCCTTAACCTTTATTTCCTTTAACTTCAATGCAATGTTAGCCAAAGCAAACATAGCAACCAACTAGTATTTGTGGCAATTCTATTCTAGGTCCTCCACTAGACCAGAGGTGGCAAGCATTAAGGCGATCAATGGAGACAGCAGCCGAGATTGTTCCCGGAGTGCAGTGCTCCAGGCCTTCTCCACCCAGCCTTCCAGACTGACCAGCATAATACTGGCCGAGGATGTTGGTAAATAAAGGGAACGTGTACATATATGAAGTGATGTAGAAGGAAATACATTTATTTCATTTAAAAAAGTAATACTATTGAATAACTAACAAAAGCTTATTTCTTAATAGGGATGTGTTGAAACTTGTTGAAATCATACATCGTTCCCTTATTTTTTCTGCAATTGTGAAATACCCTAAATCTTGTCATCTATTGGCAATATTTAGCGTGTTTTGTCAAATATAGCCTCAGCTCTTGTATGTTGTTACCTTGTGATCATAAAACACAAATGTCATCTTGGATACTTCTCAATTATTCCTCTCAAATAATTCAAACACATAAAACAACAGAATAAAGCATGTACTCTTTATCAAACGAAAGCTAACAGGGCTTTTAGAACCAGCTTAAACCCTTGTAATTACCGTCCTTTATACCATGTAAAAGTGTTAACATTAAGTAATCGTTATACAGCATATGCCTCACGTCTGTGCTCCTGTTGACAGTGACCGGGCAGGTATTGCGCTGTGATGCGATCGTGGACATCATCAGTGAGATCAAGATCTCGTCGACCACCAGAGAACTGCACCTGGAGGACTCACCGCTGGAGCTGAAGATCCACGCTCGCGACTCTGAGGGTATGGAGTCAACACCTCACTCGTTTGATCGTTGAGTTGAATAGAATGGCTCAAAGAGAGACATTTGCCGTCTAACGGTTTCTGTGCACTCTAACAGCAGCGCCTAAAGATACAATAGTAGCACTCCTCTGATTTGGCGTGTTTTCTTAGCCCACCAGAGACTTTGCTACACGATGAGTGAGGCCTGCCTTTAGCAGGTTCTTTCTCGCTCCCTCCGGCGGTGCTGGAGTGGTTCATCCTGTTCCTGTTTTTTCTGCACAAAGCTGCAGCGCATTCCCTGGGGTCCAAAAAGCCGTTAACCAGTTATTATTATGACTTCAGGGCTTGCATTTTCTGATTTGATTGATTTATCTACCAAGTACTCTCAAGATTAACAGTTTAGCATGGTGAGTTAGACGGAATGAACAAACGATTGCAATCGGTTTTTAGTTTCTTTGGGTTTCCTTGGAATCAGAATACTAAGGAGAGCCTCATATTAAGCTACATCTTCAGTAATAAGTATATTAGTCATCATGTACATTATCAGATAACAGTTTAGATACAGATATCAGTTGAGGTAAAGGCTAAAGTACATAACATGTTTCCCTAGGTTTGATGCTGCATGTTTTTTATCCTCTAATGTCCATCTTTTTTAATGTCTTAATTTGATTGCGACTCCTGTACTTATTTGTATTTAGGGAACACTTTCAGCACTCTTGCAGGGCTTGTGTTTGACTGGACAATAGTCAAAGATGCAGACGTGGATGGATACTCTGACTCTTACAACTCCTTGCGGTAAGAAGTGTTCATATTTCAGCCCGATGTCCTATTAGTTCATCATCTCCAAAGCACAATGTTGAAGATGAATGAATTTTGCCATCCTAATGTTGGTTTATGCTCAATGTTTCCCCTCCTTTTATGTCCAGTGGGGAATTACTCTAGCTGTCTGTTTCATCCTTAGCAGACCGAATTGAGTGCCCACTCCCATTTCCTTATTTTTCTTTCATCTTTTCCTGTTTCCATCCCAAGGGTCCTTAAATTCTCTGAGTCCACGTACACGCCCCCAGGGTACATCACTGAGATGGAGCGCGCCGGGAAACAGGGAGACATTATTTTGGTGTCTGGACTGAAAACCGGGCACGCCAAATTAAAAGCCAAAATTCAAGAGTCTCTCTACAAGGTAAGCTGATGAATAAAATATATTCCTTTGCTTTGAAAATCTGACAACTCACAAGAGGGCCCTTGGATACTCCACAGGAATTGGTATTTATTGTCTATTTTTAGGAAGGCTTTAGCTGGGATGGAACTGTGCCGGCTCTGTAGTAATTGCCAGCCCCCTGGTATGTGGATGTCAATGAGCTGTTCACTGACCACAGTGGGGTTGTCTTAGCTGTCGGCACATGTCTGCTCCGAGCAGTGTCGGCTTGTCTCCATGTTACTGGCCTCAAGGGAAAACATTCCCAGAGGACCAACTTTCACTTGAATAACGACGGTTTAGCCATCTTATTAAAGAAAAGACATTATTAAAGATAAGATGGCCAAACCTCCGTTATTCAAGTGGAAAATGTCCCAGACAGCTTCTAATATACGGTGTATAAGGCCATAAACACATTCCATTTTTGATTAAATAGAAGATGGAAAGTTATGAAAGGGGTGGTTTTTCTTTTGTAGTTGAATGAATAGCAACTAGAAGGAACGGTATTTGTCTGTCAACGTGGTGTTTCAGTTCTGTTGCCATGGTATCTGTGCCACAGGATGTGGGTGCTGCAGAGGTAAAACTGCTGATACTAGAGAACATCCTGCTGAGTCCTGCACATGATGTCTACCTGCTGGCAGGCACCTCCATCAAGTACAAGGTCCAGAAGATCCGGCAGGGCAAAATCACAGGTCCGACCCCACTCTGGGCCAGATAACAGGCTCTCCTCCTTTAATCTAAAGGATGCCCCATCCCCTTGTTGGGTTGTGGCGACCCTGTGTTTACTTCCTGTATTGTACGGTTGATAAGCAGTTTGTGGTTAGCTAGTTATTCTGGGTCGTCGGTTATGACTTTGTGCCAGCTGGATTCTCCACAGGAAGTTGATCATCGTAAAAAAATGGTGTTGTCACGTAAAAAACAATTATAAAATGTATGAATTAGTGATAAGGCAATGCATTTTTAATGTGCAGAATATTTTTGGATTACATTTTTTCAATTAAAAAGAAAAGAAAATTCTTTGCCGACACCAACTTTTGAATAATGATATTATAATTACTGCAGCTTCATTAATATATCCGCCTATAAAATCTGTAATACAAGCAGCCTTTGTAGTAGGGATGGGTCAGAATATTCGACTATTCGTTCCTGGGGGTCAAAGCCGATTTGTAACATTTTTCCCATTCAAATAAACAAGAATTAATGGACGGCACTAATGTTGGTTCTGTAGCACTATTAGTTTTTTTTTTATTATTATTAATAATCATCAGAAAAACAATATACACAAGCATAAGTAAGAGATACACCTCTAAGGGCATTATTCCGCTTTTACCATGGTCACTGAAATTCTGAAATACGAAATTCGTCCCAGCCATTATACCACAGATACACTAGGGTCTATAGCATATAACTGCGTTGTCGGATTACAGTTTAATTCATCTTTCACAATTGACCAGCTCAATTGTGAACACATCGAATAATCGATTATTTGTTCATACCACCCATCGATTTTTCGAGCATGAAAGTTATTCACATCCCTACTTTTTAGATCTGTAAGTGTCATCTTAAAGTCCGGTCTGTGTTCCTAACTTTACGTTGACCGATCTGCCACTCCTCCAGAGCTCTCCATGCCCTGTGATCAGTACGAACTCCACCTGCAGAACAGCGTGGTTGGGGGGAATGGGACCCCAGAGCTATCTGTGGCCCGCCTGGACCCGACCAGCTCCACGGTCACCGGCCTCCAGCTCGGACATGTCAACGTGGTCCTCGATCACAAGAGTATCCTTCTGGAAAATGCTGTTCATCACAGTTGGACGCCTGCAAGCCCCATCTAAGACATCATCTTACTACTATAGAATAGCAGGCCTGTCGCACAGGTTACTCAAGTTGGTCAGTGCGCATGTGCCAAGCAGCCTGCAGCTCACACACACACAGCATGCACGCACATACACACCGCATACACACACACGCGAGCACAAACACACATGCACAAGCTGACGCAGGCGTTTCCAGAAAAAGCCAGGACACCGCATGCACAAACCACGCACGCGCGTTGAAAGACAATGGAAATATCGATCCTGCAATGTCTTGCGATATTGACAATTTCTCACCTAGACAAGTAATGGCAGGTCGTTCATTTTGTCATAAAAACCGTTAAATTCAAATATTGCGCCGACCGGCATATCAACACAAGTCACATGATCTTAAAGAGACAGCGTCCCTATAACACAGAACGAAAATGTCAATAACACGGTATGGTGAATTATGTATATAGAGTCCATCACAAGGTTAATTTCTTTTGTCTACTAATACAGCGGCATCCTAATAAACCTGCGATTTGTTGTGGTGTATTTTTCGAGTAGATAGAATTGCAACGAATGAACTGCTGTGTGGCTTATTATTAACTATTGCCATTCTCATCTATCCTTCCCCTCCACAGTGCTCATCTTTATTGCTGAGCAATGTTGGCCTGTGATGTAACAGGGCCTTCAGTATTGCAGGAGTCCTTTCTGGATTGTGATTAATGGGTTGTTGTGTCTGGGGGAAAGTGTTGCTAGCTTGGCTTTTCCCTAACCGAAACTGTTTAGGTCTTCGCATGCAAGGAGTGGCCCGCCTGCCCAACAGCACCCTCTACGTCGTTGAACCCGGCTACTTAGGTTTGTTTTATTGCCTCGAATCCCTCTTCATTGGTCCAGAGAATAGAGGCACATTGTGGGCCTGTACTGTTTTGATTAGTTTCTGTTTTGTCTCAATTTCTTTATTTCCCCTTGTAGGTTTTAAGATTCATCCAGGGGACAGTTGGGTTCTGGAAACAGGCAGGGTGTATGATATTGTTGTTGAAGTATACGACAAGTCTGGGAATAAGATCTACCTCTCTGATGTGAGTATGTCCCACATCCCGTCTGTTACTATGGTGTGCAGCGTGCCTAATTTCCATGCACTCTGAATATCTGGGTATGAATGTGCATGTGACTGTGCAGTTAATGCATTATCCTAAAACATTGTCATCTTCCGCAAAAATATCTGATGCATATTCAAGTATAATCTTAAATTAATGAAAAATATATGAATTAATGGACTAACGACTTTTTGCCCAGTCTGACAACGTTGTTATCAAGGTTTAGCGGCTTACGGCTCCGTCTTCAGCAAAATAATTCTGGAAAGATGTAAGCCTTTATATTTTATTCCTTCTGCATTTGTCGGTTTGTGCAGAATGTTCGCATTGAAACTGTATTTCCTGGGGAGTACTTTGAAGTTCTGGAGTCTTCCCTAAATGGATCGTACCACCGCATCAAAGCACAGAGAGATGGCCAAACCCTCATAGATGCTACGCTCCGGTCCGTTGTGGATCAAGTGAGTTAGATTATTTATATATTTTTAAATACAAAACTTTCCTTTACCAGTAAAAAAAAAAAAAAGACTGATTTGAGTGCTGCATATGTGTTGTGTTCTCCCTTTCTTTCAGAGTGGAGGGGTTCATGCACTTGTCAACCCAGTGCACAATGAACAGGATGTTGAAATCTATAATCCCATAGTTCTCACTCCCAGAATTCTGACGTTTCCATGGCAGCCTAAGGTCGGCTCATACCAGTATACAATACAGGTAATCAGCCTAGTGTGGCAGTGTGACAAAATAATCTCCCTGCTGTGAGTTGTGGAGGTGTTTAGGGAAACATGATTTTGCGAGCAAACTGAAAAATAATGATAATAACAATTGCATACATCCGCCCAATCAACTCTACCATTTCTATACCTCGAATTGAAAAAGGACATTGACTTCAATAGCTAGGCATGATGCAATGTAATTGTTCCCTAGACGTGGCAGTAAACATGGTCTCCAATCCTACATTTGTTCAAGGCCGCGGGTGGCAGTGGCAATTTCAGCTGGTCCTCCTCCAACACGGCTGTTGCCACGGTGACGGTTAAAGGGGTGATGACGACCGTCAGCGACATCGGCGTCAGCGCGGTGTACGCTCACGACATGCGCAACCACCTGCACTACGGTCAGATGAAGGTGAGCTCGGATCGGACACGCTCCAACGTATGATGGTGAAGGGCGGAGAGCAGCGACTATGGGACTGATGTTGGCTGTACTCACTGGCCGCTGCACTGTGGGGCCAGTTGCACAATGTAGAACACATTCATTCTCTAACTTTTCTGTACTTGGTAAGCAAATTGAATCTGGTGCTGAATGTAATTTATCAATCCCTTGAACAATTCTTAGCACTACGGGCACTTTTATCCACAAGTGTGTTGCACTGAATTCAGACATGGCTCACTTAGGGGCCACTCACACTAGGGCCGCGGCCCCGTGCCCGAGCTCATTTACTAAAGTCAGAACGTTTGGCTAGTGTGACCACTCCATCCGTATTGCAGCACGGAACAGCCCCTTGGCCACGGCACACTTGGGAGAGGTGTGCTGTGGCCAAAGTACAGATGCTAATCAGATCACACGCGCGGATACGCAACGTGGGCTGGATGACTTAGTCCTTGCGCGACCCTTCTTTCTTTATAGGTCCATGCCCTTCTTCCCCACAACAATCATTTTAAAAAATGGCGGCAAGCGGTTCACGAGTGGGTTTACGTTGGTGCGATAGTGAAGTCGAGTGTTTACTTGAAATTTGGGCCGACGACAGCATTCACGTTGTTGTTCTCCGTTGTTGTTATGGCGGCGAGGACGCTTGGTGATAACGTATTTATCGTATTACAACGTGATGACGTATGTATGAAGGAGCAATCGTGCCCAGGCCACGGCCTTTGGGAGTAGTGTGACCACGTGGGGAGTGGGGAGGGGGGGGAATCGTGCTGAATGCACGACGCACCACGGAACAGGCAAACTTGCCTAATGTGAGTGCGCCCCTAGAAGCAGGTTGGGGTTCTGCCGACCGAAAGGCCGCGGACATCGGGGATCCAAATTGCAGGAACAAATCAACACTATTGGGGTGTAACATTGTTTATCGTTGACTTGCTTGTGACACCGACGTTTCCTCCCCCCTCCACGCCGCTTTGCCCCCATGTCTTCCTCCAGGTGTATGTGGTGGAGCCCGTGGCCATGGATTTCTCTCCGTGTCCGGTGGAGGCCAGGGTGGGCAACGTGCTGGAGCTGCCCCTGCGGATCTTTGGCCTGCTGGGCGAGGGGGGCGAGGTGGCCTCGGGGGAGAGGGTCATGCTGAGCGACTGCTCGCACTTTGACCTGCAGGTGGAGGACGAGAACCACGGCGTCTTTGAGCTGCTGGAGGGTGAGCCTCCAGATGGATAGGATGAGCATACCGTGCATACATGCATTCATGTTGTATACTCAGAATAAGAGTACACTATGTACCCTTTGCACAAAATGGGGATAACAAAATATATAATATCGTAATAATTCCCAAGGCAATCCTCTGATCGATTTTTCTGTCTCCATTTGGAAAGGATACGTTTTTTGTGTTGTTGTCCTCGCCAATGTTTCAATAGAACTGACCTTTGAGGTTGATTCAAGGACTGAAGTATTGTCAATTCCCCCAGCCATTTTCCCTGCAGCAATGGAGCTGCAGGGAAACGATCCCTGTAAGCAATGGACAAAAAGACACAAGCTCACCCCCTTGACGTGACCGCGTGGTGATAACGTTGTAGTGATATAGCACTTTTCACTGCCTATCATTGCTTGTCTTTCCCCTTGTCTTCCCCCCCCCTCACTTCTGTTCAAACCTGTCCTCCGCTCCGTTGCGGCTGCAGGCCGGCTGGCTCCGGGCCAGGGTCACTGCAGTGGGGTGAGGATGAAGGGCCTGGCCACGGGCTACACCGTCCTGACCGTCAGCTACACCCACGGCAACGTCCATCTCAGCGCCAAGATCACGGTCGCTGCCTATCTGCCGCTTAGAGTGAGTCCAGCCCCATTAAGCCCCCCACCTCACGCCGCTCCCCCGCCTCGTATAGGGCGATGCACTGATGGCAGTTTCCTTTGCTATCTATAACAAGTCGAAGTACATTGGAATGGTTGATCTTTCTCTTCTCCACTGTTTCTTATCCTGGTTAAATAACAATAGTGAAATCAAAATATATGATCCGTAAAAATATACAGGAAAATAAAGAATATAACTTTTTGCATGTGTACTTTTTGCACTTTTTTTTGCAAGAGCTTATTTCAGATTTTCTTTATAATACATATGCTGGTTTTTCCTTAGGGCCGTGGGGGAGTTAATTAATGTGGTACCTTGACACTCATTGTGAACGGGTAGGCCACTGCAGTGTGTAATATTTACAAATGGCGTGTGCAGTCTGTTGGTATCTTCATCCATTGGGTTTTCTCACTTTGGCCCCAAGCAGCAATTAGTCCTTCTCATACACGCGCACGCGCGCGTACACACACACACTACACACACACGTACCACACACACACACACACACACACACACACACACACACACACACACACACACACACACACACACACACACACACACACACAACACACACACACACACACACACACACACACACACACACACACACACACACACACACACACAGAGAGAGCGAGCCCATTTAGTCCAGGCATAGACCCAGCAATAATATCCTCCTTTGCAATTCAGCTGTAATTATGAATATGCATCACACTTTCCCCAGATTTTGTCTGGTTTGGTAATATTGAACATTTATATAATAAAGAGGTTATTATGGCGGTAGGTGATGCAATCACACTTCAGCTGTTCTTTTTTTAAATTGTTCCCCAGATGGTTGTGCTTAAAGTAAAGTGTTTTATTTTGTTGTGTTATCACTTATTGTTGTTATTTTTGACTGTTCTTCGTTTGGGGACATCTGCAGCGTTCCTTAATAAAACAACCACTTGCTTTTGCTTTGTTCCACCTACTCTTCCCCCGGCAGCCTCATCGTGACCCAAATCCCAATGCCTGGACAGAGTCTACCTCTGCTCAAATGTTCCCCAGTCGTGGCCTCTTTGAAATCCTGGCTTTCTCTTCAACCTCTCAAAGTGCTAATGGTCCTGTGGTTTGACAGGCGGTGGACCCCGTGTCGCTGGCCCTGGTGACCCTGGGCTCGTCCAAAGACATGCGCTTCGACGGCGGGCCCAAACCCTGGCTCCTGGAGCCCTCCAAGTTCTTCCGCAACTTGAGAGCGGAGGACGAGGACAGCGTGAGCCTGTCTGTGGCCGGACCCCCGTCCCACAACCACAACCCCCACTGGGTCAGGGCGACCTGCAGGGCCCTGGGGGAGCAGGTGAGCTCCACAGTCCTCCACGCTACCTCTTCAGATTAGCTTCCATTTGGCCAATAAACGTGTTCATATTTTGAGACGGAATCGCTTCTAATAATGAATCATAGTGTATATACTGTGTATATATTATGGTGCAACGGTCCGTAAGTGGCTGTTGCATAAACAGGGTTCATCCACCCCTAGGTGTGCTGTTATCTAGGTCTGCAAGGTGGGGTTCGTACAGTATTTGTTGATAACGGCTTACCTAGTCGTGGATTGTCCCCTAAGTAGGTATTCATTTGGTTTTACCTCCTTTAGCTCTAACGTTTCTCAGTATTTGTGTTGATGTCTCAAGTCGGGGTCATTTGTTGTGATGTGATCCCCTGCCGGCTCCCTGGGCAGCCGTGCAGAGCGCTCCGGGTCGTCTGCCAGCAACAGTTCAATACCCAGGGTCACGCTTGAGGAGCTGCGCAGCATAGAGCGGCAAATCTGAAATTAAAATCGGATTACTGTTGACTGCAAATGGTAGAGCACGGAACCGCGAGACGGTTCACAGTCTTGTGCTGTGAAAGACAACATGAAATTAACCTCTATTTATTTGCTGTTATCGTCGGTTACTCAGCTGTTTAAAAAAGGTGGCCGAAGTATTTTTCTCTCTGACGATAAGGGCACTTGTAGGTTTACCATTAACATTTAAAACAATGTTATATATTGTTTCCTGTGGTGAACCAACCTAGGCGTAACATTGAAAACACATTAAACAATGTAATGTTTCCATCTCCCCTAATCTGCGGTGCCTTCACACACAGCTGGCCACCGTGTTTTGTCCCCGTGTTAACACACAATATTAGCATATTACGACGGTAGGATACTCTCTGATGGACATTTCCCTCGGTTCCTTGAAGGTTTTGGAGCTGTCGGTCGGGAACCAGCCCAGTCTGACCAATCCCTTCCCTGCCGTGGAGCCTGCGGTGGTCAAGTTTGTGTGCGCCCCGCCGTCTCGCCTCACCTTGGTGCCCGTGTACACCAGCGCACAGCTAGACCTCACCTGTCCCCTGCTGCAACAGAACAAACAAGTGGTACGGGTTGGTCTGTTACCGGTCTTAACCAGGATTGATCCAAATGCCTTTTTATTTGTGGAAAAAAAAATTGATTGCAATATTTATTAGTTGAGGCAGGGTAAAAAAAAAATCTGTTATGTCGACATTAGTTAACAAACATATTTATTTATTTTTTATTTACCCTACTACTCTATCCTCAGGTGCCTGTCTCAAATTACCACAACCCAGTTCTGGACCTGGCTGCTTTCGACCGCCAGGGAAGGAGGTTTGACAACTTCAGCTCTCTGAGGATAGAGTGGGAGTCGACCAAGTTCTCCCTGGCCAGCATCGAACCCAGCATGCCCATGGAGCTGCTGCTGTCTGAGGACGGCCACAGCCAAATGAAGCTTCACGGTAAACCTGGAACATATGGTGTCAATCCCCGGTCTGTCTCCGGCTGGTCGGTCCGTTCAATCTTTGCAGTGTGAGGACCATGACAGTCACCCGTGTGATGATATGTGCGGAGATTGTGGACAACAGGGTTGACTGGTTTCCAGTCCTTTTTCCTTTTTTTTTTGCATCCTTATATGAACTCCAGTGTTCTGTGCATCTGTCGTGGTAGGTCGTCAAACGGTGCTGGTCCACCACCAGACTGGGATCGCCGGCATCACCGTCAACGCTCTGGGTTACCAACCACCACACCTAGACGCTGCAAAGGCTCTCAGTCCGGTGAGGAGAAGCAGCGCATCTCAAAGGATTTGCAGGGACGAATCAGAGCGCGAACAGAGATCCGGCGTTAGAAAAATCCCCAACTCCCATTAAGAACCATATGATCCTAGATGCTGTCTCAGAATACCGGTCGTGTCTCACGAATATCATTATTATTTTCATTTCGGCTGGGAAATGCTGCCCCCACAAATGGCTTCAGTTGGTGATGGCTGGCGTCACCCCACCACTATCCCTCAGAAAATTCTGACATCGTTCTTTGAACATTGATCGTTTTCCGTGTACAAAGAAAGTGCTTTGGACGTTCCACGTGGGGCAGGTTGAACGGTGAGATGAGGTGACTCCGATCGTAACGCAATACAGCATTTTCAGCGGAGCCACAAGGCCTTCCTGGCTGTCCTGCTGAAGGGGATGTTGATGTTGAACCAGCAGCAGAAATGCATTTGTTTATAACTCTGACGATTGACTTTTCATTTCCAAGCAGGTTTGTGTATGTCGGTTTGCATATCATTTTGATCTGTAGCCAAAGGCACCAGCTTCAACCTTTCTATCATCTTCTCTTCCCTACAGTATGACCCCTTGACCCCTGTTTCAGCCACACTGGACCTCCTATTGGTTGAAGATGTGACGATTACGCCCAGTGCAGTCACTATATATAACCACCCTGACGTGCGGGTGAGTGCCAGACGTAGGATTAACTTCGTTCTTATCCCTTTATAGGGTTTTTCTTTAGGCCTGGGTAACCTTTTGGAGAGCATTCAGACGCTGTCTAACCTGACATAGCCTACTCAAAGCTAAGGCAGGCAATATAGAGAAACCAGCCTAGTAAACTAGACTTTGAAAGTATCCAACACCCCTCCCTTCACACCTCCCTCCGCGGCCCCTCCCCAAAAGCATGTGGATAACTTCACCAATAGGTCTGCCTAGCCTTGTGAAAGACCAGATAAGGTAAATAATCATGAGATTTATAGTCTAAAGACAATTTCAACAAATATGACAAGAAATGCCTCTCAAACCAATTGCCCAGCTTTAAAGTTAATCTTGCCTGAAACATGAGCTGCATGCAGCAGCTATGGGAGTAGCTGCCAGTTAGCCCTGTAAGAGGATTATAAAGGCTGTTAGCGTGTTCAGTGTTCAGTCCTATGACGTCACCAGTGGCTTCATATCAGTATTATTGTTATCGCGCGTGGGCTTTCCACTCTTTTTTGGTTGAGCGGAAAGCCCCTGTATCTTTAAGCCTGTCTAATGACGATGGTGTGTGTGTGTGTGTGGTGTGAGTCGCAGGCGGACCTGTCCTTGCGCGAGGGCTCCGGTCACTTCTTTGTCAACACTAGCCTCAAAGGCGTGGCGGAGGTGACGTTCCAAGGCGCGGTGGGAACGGCCCAGGTAAGCAGTCTGACGCACAGAAAACCACGTGACTCAGAATGACAGCACTATTCTGGATGATGACCCCACTGTGTGTGTGTGTGTGTGTGTTCAGGTGGTCCCGGTGAGCGCCGGCACAGTGAAGGTGATGGTGCACGACCTCTGCCTGGCCTTCCCAGCACCCGCCACGGCCGCCGTGCACGTATCTGACATCCTGGAGGTGTACGTGCGTGTGGTGGACAAGGTCAGTGTGGTACCAGGGGCCGGTTCCACGGGACTTTCCCCGATATCAGAACCCCTCGAATGCTCGGGCAGGCAGCTACGTCACAAGCTAAATCTCTGGTGTTTATCCAAGTGTGCTTTTGCACGTCCCATCAAGGTCATCCAGCCGATCTAGATGAATGTATTTGCAATTATTAGCCAAACTCTTTGTTATTCAACCTAAGCTTAAAGTTGCAGTAGGTGAGATTCCACAAAATATCGTTTCCCCCACCCTTTGTTTCTCCACCAATTGAGAATGATTGTATTTCACACAACTGTGATTGCCAGGCAAGTTGGATTCCCCGGACCGATCAGGGAAAGGCTGGCCTGATGTGTAACAAATGAGACAGAAGTGGTCTAAAATCGAAATTGCTTACACGGAGGCAGGCGCAGACAAATAAAAAATGAATTCTGACAGCAGCTTTTCACTGGCTCAATAGCTGACCGATAACTATGCCGTTCATAAATTCTACTCAGACATCAGGTATTCAATCCTCCCGTCAGCCCTGTTACCACTGAGTGTTGGTGTTAGCGATGGACGTCCTGAACTCTGGTCCGCTGTTTTTCAGGTGGAGATCGGTAAATCTGTGAGAGCCCACGTGCGGGTGCTGGATGACAACAAGAAGCCGTTTCCTGCTAAATATTTCAACTTTATGAATCTGAAACTCAAGGCGGCCTCCGGCATCGTGTCCCTGCAGTAAGTCACAGGAAACACTCCTCCGCATGGGAATCGCTGGAAGGTTATAAGAACAAAAGGCTGGAACTATTGATTAATTGCTCTTGCATTAAGCCATTCGTTTAGTTAAATTAAACTGCCATACATAATGTTTTTTCTTCAGAACAATCATTTGCCTTCTTCCTTTAAAGAAGAAAGAAAAAACTCACCATATTTTAGCATTTCTTTCTATCTCTGAAAGAAAGTTGTCTTTCTATACTCTTTTCACTTGGCCCAGCGTTCTGTGTACACGTGTGAGCCTGTTCCTCTCCTCAGAGCCGAGGTGTCTGAGAGAGACACGGCCGTCTTCCTGGTGAAGGGGCTCTCCATCGGCCAGACCACTGTCTCCGCCGTGGTGGTGGATAAAAATGGCAGGAAAATCGCATCCGCCCCTCAGCAGATCGAGGTATCGAGTTTTCGATTTTTTGACTTCAGACTTTTCGATTCTCTGCTTCAATTATTGAAGCAGAGAGCAAATGCTGAATATTTATATTTCACAGAATATATTTTCCGTGTAAGCAATTTCGATTTTTCTTTCCTGCATTTCAGGTGTTCCCGCCATTCAAGCTCATCCCGAGAAAGATGACTTTGTTAATTGGAGCCATGATGCAGGTAGCCGATTGCGCGGATGCTCCCCAGCTTTGTCTTGGAACAGCCAGTGTCTGCCTCCCCCCCCAGCGCTGTGTCTGAGCGGGCTGCCAGCGCAGTGTGTCTCCACTAAATTGGCTGTTATTGTGCGCTGGGGGGTAGCGCATCCAGCTCTCACTCTGGACATCTCCGTTCACGCTCTGAATTATCAGAGCTCTCGGGTCTGCCTAAATAACTCTCTCTGTTTCTCTCTCTCCCTTTCTCCCTTCTCCTCTCACTCTCTCTCTCTCTCTCTCTCTCTCTCTTTCTCACTCACTCACTCACTCACTCACTCACTCCGCGACATCCACACACACACGCTGAGCCCATAATTTCGGGTCCATTTCCTGTCGTCTAGTGTTGATTAACGTTAATAACCCGCCTACCTCCCACAATAAAAACTAGACTTGCTTGCAGTGAATGATCAGAGCAGGCATTAATAAGAGATAATGAGTAGAAACAGCCGGCTCCTCGCCGCTCATTTTCTATTTATATCGTCTCCTTCTCCCCCCCACCCCCTCAAGCGATCCAGCCCCGTTGACCCCGTGTGTGTGTGTTGTGCTGCAGATCACCTCCGAGGGCGGGCCCCAGCCCCAGTCCAACATCCTCTTCTCCATGGCCAACGAGGAGATCGCCTCCGTGGGGGGGATCGGCCATGTCAAGGGCCTCACCGTGGGGAACGTCACCGTGACCGGGCTGGTCCAGGCTGTGGACACGGAGAGCGGGAAGCTGATCGTGGTCTCCCAGGTAGACCCGTCCCCGCGCTGTGTGGTGGTTCCTCTTTCGTCCTATTCCGGTCCTTGCAGTCGGATGAAGTGGCGCTCTCATTTTTTCAGGATTAATGAAGCTCTGCGGTTTATCTTTTAGGATCGAGTGGAAGTTGAAGTGGTGCAATTAAGAGCCATTAGGATCCGGGCTCCCATTACCAGGATGAAGTCCGGTGCACAGGTACGATGGAAGGGGATTCTAATGTTTCGCTCTTCATCACAGCCTTCATGAGGTGTCCTAACGGGCTGTCGCCGCGTCCCATGTCCTACCCCAGATGCCCGTGTATGTGATGGGTCTCACAACCAGTGAGACACCCTTCTCCTTTGGCAACGCGCTGCCTGGCCTCCTGTTCCACTGGTCCACCACTAAGAGGGACATCCTGGACGTCCAATCACGCCACAGCGAGGTACGACATGAGTTGCGGGGGGTGGGGGGGCCCAATTACCGGTACACGTTTTCCTTCTGCAGGCTCCAGTGTCACATGGTTCCATATGCGGCCAATTGCAGATCAGCAGTTTTCTATTTTTGGCTCTGCCGTCCCTTCAATCCATCCTTTATCAGATTGGATTATTTCGGGGGGGTAAAATAATGATGTGATCTGTGCACAATGTGATGAAAAGCAGAACACATCACTTTTTCTCACTTCCCCGTTGGCTTTGATTTAATACACTGCCACCATAGTCGTCATCCTTGTAATGCCTTGTGACGTCCCCCACACCTCCGCCAGGCCAACATCCACCTGGCTGCCGAGCACAACTTTGCCATGAGTGTGACGGGGAGAACCAGGGGCCGGACCGGCCTCAAGGTGGTGCTCAGAGTCACCGACCCCACCACCGGACAGCTGGCCGGGGGAGCTCAGGAGCTGAGTGACGAGGTGCAGATCCAGGTAAGGCCCGCTGCCATCGCCCATGGCAGTTCAATTCCCATTCTAGGGTTCACACAGGGACAAATGGCTGGGGGCTCTCCATTACTCTCCCTGTGCCAAATGCCTCCTCGGTAACGGCAGTAAAGATGTCGGGCCGCTAGCGTGGAAGAGTGGTAGCAGCTTGAGTCATGGCAAACTGGGCGTGGTAAGAAATGGAGATTTAGATTGAGACGAGACGTGAATTAATTCTCTCTGCTACCGCAGTAAAAGAGAACACCCCCCCCCCCCCATCCCCCATGGTAACAATAGTAATAAGGGTTTGGACTTTTTCTGTCTGTGATCCAGGTCTATGACAAACTGCACATGGTTAATCCTCAAGTGAAGGGAGAGGAAATACTGATGGCTCCCAACTCATTCCTCAAACTCCAGACAAACAGGTGATTGGTTATTGAATGACAATATGGTTTGTATTTCAAACCTGTAAATAAAGCGTTCTGTCAAAAGTGCGATTGCTATTTTTGACGTGCTTTTTTTGTTGTAGAAGAAAATATGATTTTGAGTCCTGAATCCTGACAATACAAGTAATGGAGGACAAAAGAATCCAGCTACTCACAAAAATTGTTGTTTCTCCCCACCCCATAGTGCTTAAGTCACGTCAACGCTAGAGCAACCCTCTTATGTTCCTTTTTGAACACCTTTTGAGGCCTAACAGAATGTCGCCTGTCAGTCACCTCCTTTCTGTTTCTGTGTCGTGTTCCTGATCTCCCGCGGTAACCAGGGACGGCGTGAGCGGCCTGTCCTACAGGATGCTGGAGTGCCCTGACCAGGCGGTGGTGGCGCAGGTGGACGATAAGGGCTCCCTCTCCTCCGGCTCCCTCACAGGGCTCCTCCTCCCTGCTGGTCACCTCTCAGGAGGCCTTCGGTGTCAATCAAACCCTCATCCTCGCCCTCAAGGTCCGCGCCGCCTGGCCACCGCCGGAGAATGCATTTAATTGTGTTTCTTCTTTACTGTGCACAGTTATTGATTTCCTTCATCCGTTAGGCAGGCTAATGCTGAGAGCCACAGCCACTAGGGCTGTGGCTCTGCCGTTAACGACACCGCCCGCCCCTGTCGACAGCCCCATCAGACGTCTCTGGTTGATTTCCCCAGGTGGTGCCCGTCTCCTACGTGCGCTTCAGCACCAGCCCGGCGCTGCACACGTGGTCCCGGGAGACGCCGGCCGCCATCCCCCTGGGCATGGCGCTCACCTTCACTGTCCACTTCCACGCAAACACCGGCGAGACCATGCACAGCTCCAGCTCCATGCTCACCTTCTCCACCAACCGGTACGCCCACCCCCAACCCCCCACCCCCCCTCTCTTCACCAAAGAAAAAAGCACAACAAAACACAATCACAACCCTGCAAGACAAGGCTTCATGAAACGTGGGAATGGGAAGCGCTTTTTGCTTTGCTTTGCTCAATTTAATTCATTAAGTATTTAATTAATGGATTTGTTTCGAGCCACCGTATTGTGTGGAGGAATCCCATACCTAATTACAAGGAACCCATTTGAATAAGTGAACCCCGCTTTCCGGGTAGGTAGTAAAAATGGTAATGGAGCAATAGAGTGTTGGAGCTTTGGAGAGCGAGAGAGTGGATTGATTAGTGCTCCAAGGTTGCACCACTATTATCTTGTTGTCCTATATATATATATTTATCTATCGATACATCTCTATCTATCTTTCTCGCTGTGCAAGGCCTCTCCTGATTCCTGAGTGCTCTCCTTAGTGCAAGCTCACCCAGGCCTGCTTCATCTAATGCCTCAACACTATCTCAAACCCTGACAAACAAGTCCTGACAGCTCGCAAACCCCCCCCCAACCCCGACTGCTGCTGGCCAAATTAAGATTTCATACACGCCTGATTCGGAATGCGCCTGCTCTCGGACGAACATCGTACCGAAGGCAAACCTAATTTAACCCAGTGCTTTTGAGTAGACTCGACTCAACCCTATTCAGTAGTATATGCAACTTGTCACTCCCACGCACCCCCCCGACCACAAAGTGAGCTAATTAGCATTCAAATATCGAACTTTGTGTCCGACGTGTGCCACGATATGGTGCCGGGCCCCTACGCCGCTCGGCTCCTCAGGGTTTACTGTCGGGATGGGAGAAGCGCGGGTGGAACAACATTAATCTGGGACAGCCTTCCTCATTCCAGACGGCGGTTGTTTCCACCTGAGTGAGCTAAACTAAGTGACTACCTCTGCAATGAGGGGGGGGGGGGGTGGCTGTGGAGATAAACTTTCATCAGCGCTGCCCAATTAATTGATTCTATTACCTCATACCCCAGCAGGCGACTGCTGACCATTTTAAGGGGAAAAGTAACTAAATGAGAGCGGTGGGAGCTGGGGAGTGAGAAGCCCTGTAATGGGAGTCCTGGGTCGTCCCCCGAGGAGCCTGTTGTCGTATTTGAGAAAACGGTTAACCTGTGTGTTGGGCTTAATGACCCTGTACCACTGGGGGATTTAGAAACAGAAAGTACTCCGGGAAATAAATTACCCGGTTTGCCTTGTTACTTCTAGACCAAAAAAATATATAAACAAAAAATAAATAAATGTCTCTGCACTGGGGGCATTACCAGACCAGAATTAACACTCGCCGAGTCTTGTGAAATTGAAATAACTCAAGATCGTGTTCAATACCAAACTAAATCAAAGTCACAGAAACTTCAGTTTTGTTGAGCATCTCAGGGTTGCTCTTCAGCATCAATACTGCCATCCCATTACAGTGTAACCAGGGTCCTTGGTGACTGGCAGTTATATAGGTTCAAGTTCAAAAATGTGTTTGCCCCTGAAGGGAAATTGGTTTTACAACTCGATAGGAACACGCACAATACAGAACCGCTTACATCGTACAGTACACAAGACAAACCAAAAAAAGGCATCCAATAGACAACCATGGCCACAGGGATGAAGGAGTTCCTCATCCTTCTAGTCTTCCCCCTTGGCCCTCTTAAGCACCGGCCCAAGGAGAGCGAGTGAACCCCCTCTACTGGGGAGCGGGGTCATCCCTCCAGAGCCCCTGTTAACTGAGGCTGGGACAACGCGTCGAGGTAATCGATGACGTCGACGCATAAATTACGTCGACGCGAAAAATGCGAGTCGATTCGAAAAACCCAAAATAAAGATGGCAGCGCCGGAGCGTAGAGTAGCAACGCGAGTGGCTCCTCAGACTTTTATAAGTGCAAGGCGCCACGCACTCGTTCCTCTAAAGTATGGGAATTCTTTAATGTAAAAGGAAACTATGCCGTGATATGTCGATATGTTCAATTCTGTTGGTTCAGGAAGGACGGAAGGCCTTTGTGTTTTCAGGACCTCAAGGCTTCAAGGTTTTATTGAATGCTACCTCTGACTTCTAAGAATGCATTACTTTGCACTTTTATTTTAGAATTTTAAGGCAATAAACATGTATTGCAATGTTAAGGAATTCAAGTTTTTTCCATTCAAATATGTAAATCAACATGTATAAATTGCTATAAGTCAATTAATAGGGAGATAATCGATAATCAAATCAAAATCAAATCGAACTGGAAAAATAAATCCTTAGATTAATCGATGCATCGAAAAAATAATCGCTAGATTAATCGTTTAAAAAATAATCGTTTATCCCAGCCCCACTGTTAACGGGGGCCTCTGTGTCACCTGTTCCCCCACAGGGATGACCTGGTGCAGGTGGGCGCCGGCCCGGCCAACAACACCCTGACGGTGCGGACGGTGAACGTGGGCCTCACCCTGCTGGCCGTGTGGGACAGGGAGCAGATGGGCGTGGCCGACTACCTCCCGCTGCCCGTGGCGCACGCCATCGGGCCCCAGGGGGCGCAGGCGCTGGTGGTGGGGGACGTGGTGTGCTTCGCCACCCAGCTCACCAGCCCAGAAGGTAGGAGGAGGACGAGGCCGTCTGCGGGAGTGTGTCGGCCTCCTGCCCATACACACCAGGGTAGAGGGGATACAGTGGGAGTGGCAAAGGGAGGCCAATGTTCTCTAGTTCTGTGTTTTCTAAGTGGGATGGTTATATGTCATGAATCACAGGCAATGGAAACCAGTATTATTTTATTTTTCTTATATATTTTTTTTATATGAATACTTTTCAATAAAAGAAAAATGGAAGAAAGAAATGTTATTTTACTTCATATTGTGTGTGTGTGTGTGTATATATATATTTATAAAACGGAAAGGTGAAATCCGGCGATCTGATTGGCTGTTAACCGTGGTATATTGAGCATATACCACGGCTACTATTCTAAAAAGCCTTATGCGCTAGCATATCATTCGCGTCAGTGAATCTCCAGGCACAACCAACTGTTAAAGTGGAGGCAGGTAGCGTTACCGAGTGTTGACAAGGTTAATAAATTGACTAAATTCGTTGAATTGACATGTTTAAGGTTAACTTTCACCTCCGGATAGGGTTAACAATGGTAGAGGGGACTGAGGAGTGACCTGCTCCTGAAGAAAAAGGCGAGAAAAAGAGACATGCAGAGCTAACGTCCGGAAAGGAGGGACTATTTTTTTCATAATGGGGCTATTTTATCAGTTAGGTAGGCTAATTTGTGATTTTTTTTTTTTTTTTTTGATTGCGTATTCCTCTTTCATATTGCCCTTATTGGTAACCGTTTTATAAAAGCAATAGATCACTCCAGTCCCGTGGTATATGCTCATTATACCACTCCAAGGGGGTTGTCGTCCCTCCGCTTCGCGTCGGGCCGAACAACGCCCCTTAGCCGTGGTATAATGAGCATATACCACGGCCTGTCGTGATCTATTGCTTAAATATATATATATATATCTCTTCATCTTCCTTTTGTGTGAATATGTGGCACTCATTCCAAAGCTCTTTGAGAGGCCACTTGAAGAAAGAGGCATGTAAACAGTTTGTTTACCATTACTCTCTCCCTCTTTCTCACCTTCTCTCTCTCTCTCTCTCTCTCTCTTCTCTCCTCTTTCTCTCCTCTCCTCCTCTCCTCTCGTCTCTCTGTCTCTCTACTCTCATCTCTACTCTCTCTCTCTCTCTCTTCTCTCACTCTCTCTCTCTCTCTCTCTCCTCTCTCTCTCTCTCTCTCTTCTCAGGGTCCCCTGGCACGTGGAGCTCCTCAGCCAGCGGGGTCCTCGAGGTGGACCCCCAGTCGGGCACGGCCGTGGCCAGGGACTCGGGCGTGGCCACCGTGTACTACGAGCTCCCCGGCGGCCTCCACACCTACAGAGAGGTACGGTCTCCACATCCCCCTCCCCGCCCCGTCATATCAGAGTGCAGGGCCACGGGCTGTTTGCTTGCTGTGATGAATGGGCTTCAAGGGGCAGGTTGTTTCTGCCCGTTGTGATGTGGCAGAGGACACTGCGGTGGGGGTTTCTGGCTGCTCTGCTGTGCGCTTTGCCGTCCCTGGAAAGGCCGCTACACTGATGTATAAATCCTTCAAGGAGCCTTCACTGTCAAAAACAAGTTTGACACAGAACCATCTATATGCAGATAGTGTGTAGACCTAATTACTCGCTCTTAAGGTCCTTTAGACCAAACCCCTAAATTGTCGCTTCAAAACTATTTACTATCAGCCGTGACGCAAATATGAAGCTATCCCAGGTGATAATCGCGGTGGTGAAAATGACAAATGGACTATTTAACCGAGCCTTGAAGACGAATTTGTGCTCCTTCCTTTCACCGACATGTTCTCTGTATTAAGAGAATGAAATTATACTGTTGTTTTACTGTTGTGTATTCTTTAATACACCCATGTTTTGGAGACTTAGTTTTTGTTGCCATACAACTGCACCTTCATTTTATGAAAAGCGACCTCTATTCACTCACAGCAATGCAAGTAAACATTGGCTTGAAGTGCCGAAGCAATCTAGATTAACGATAAATATATATTATGTGATAATATAACAGATATAAATAATTAAAGGCCTATAAATGTGGTTTACTACGATTGATGCAATAGGAGGCCTGTGTGTTGAGAAGCTTAAACAGGTTGGACTTTTGCACAATTTCCTACAACATATACATTGACCATGGTGACATGACAAAGTTACCTGATGTGAATGGCTAGACAGATTCATTTTCTTGCTAGAACCGTAACAATTCAACCTTGATGCAAATAAAATGATTGTCCCTTATTCGCAGAACTGAAATTGAGTCGTACGTGTATGGTCGGATTCGGCTCTGTGGTTAGTAATGAATGTATTGACGTGAGATAAAATGGACAATGTAAAAGGACCTTTAGTCCGATTTATTGTAGTGGTGTGTGTGTGTGTGTGTGTGTGTGTGTGTGTGTGTGTGTGTGTGTGTGTGTGTGTGTGTGTGTGTGTGTGTGTGTGTGTGTGTGTGTGTGTGTGTGTGTGTGTGTGTGTACAATAAGCATGTCATTAAGCATGTCACGGCGCGCTGATTGCCATTTACTTTTTTTCGGTTGGCATAGAACATGGAGACTTGAAATGTCATCCCAGTCATTGATATTCACAGACCACACCAACACAACCAGCATTGATATTCCGTGCGACCATGAGACGTGCATTGGGGCGTCGCGTTTATTCCTTATAGGACGACACTGTACAAGAACGGTTCCCATTTATCCTGACCTCTAAAGGCAATGAGGGATGGGGAGAAGCCGACAACGGCAGACCACTGAAGTGTGTGTCTGTGTGTGTGTGTGTGTGTCCAGGTGGTGGTGGAGGCAGCCACAGGGACGGTGGTGATTGCCCAGCCAGGTCCTGTGAGCAGCAACAAGGCCACCAAAGTGTTGATCTCTACCAGAGAGAAGGGCACCAACCTCATAGGTACACTGACCAACTGATGTTGATGTTCCCACTATCCAACAAACCCCATTCATGGTCATCGAATTGACAGGCCAGTGCGGCGTTCATAGCTCTTAGCTGACGGCGTGTATCCAACCCCCCTCCGGCCCCAGGTTCCTGCTCCGCGGCCCAGGCGGACGCCATCGTCCAGCTGCACCCAGAGACCTCCGTCAGCTGCCACGTCAGCTTCACCAGCGACGCCGTGGACTTCCCCGCCGAGCGAGTGTTCTCCACGCACACCGCCTTCGACAGCAGCGCCGGTAAGCATACGCGGGGGGGGCGGGGCCAAGCGAACGCCATGGCGTCGGTCGAACGGTGAGGGATTGTTTGTGAGTCTGTGTCTTTAATGTCTCGGAACTAGAACGCAGAGTTGTTTCCTCTCGCCTTTAAATGATTCAGATTTGAATTGGCTCGGGGTAGGTTATGAATTTAATTGTTAAGGGAATTCCAGCACACTTTTTGATTTTACGGTCTGATTAACTTAAAAATACCTTTTTAAGGGGAACCGATTCTACCAAAATGACTTATCCTTGCCTATGCACGCATTGGGGCGTATACTGACATGGCAGGATGACAGGATGGGTACATGAAACCTGAAACCTACCCCGTCTCATGGTAGTGCTGGCGTGAGATGGCCGCTGAGAGAATGTAGCGTGATGACGTAGCAACGATTCCTCTCAGAGGGCCTTCCTGGTCGATACAATGATGAAGACCACTAACAACGTTACTTTGTGTAGTGCAGTGAAGTAATTAGAAGATTTCGTAGACAAAGGCAGATGCTGGTGCGCAATTTGCTTTCCCCCCAGGGCTGCACAATCTCGCAAAGGACCAATTGACAAGGAGTAAGTGTTTGGATGGACACTGAGAAACAGCCTGGAGATCACTCGACAGAGGATGGGTTGACGCCCATTGCTTTACATTTGAACATTTCAGAATCCTTGTTTTGAAGAGGTTTTAAATGATGCAGAAAAGGAGATCCCAACAGCCCACCTTTTTAAAACGTACATTTGTACGAATAAGGAAATACAATGAAACTTAAACCAAATACTATAAACAAGTTCAGAGCAACACAGGGCTCCGGTAGAGGGGCTCCTCGAACGCACTGTATTAAAGTTAATGGGGATCGAAGCACCGATTTCCTGATGCCTCTCACTCGCCAAGATTGAGCGGAGGTAGTTTTTCATTACAGCGAGTACTCCCAGTGTACCACCGTCGCTCCCTGGCCAGGTCAGCTGGTCCACCGCCGCAGCCTGCTGCTGCCGCCACTGTATTAGTTCTCCACAGCAACGTATCGCATTCGTTCCACATTGTAAACCCTGTGTGTGCCGCGCTAGTCGCCCAATCACTATTAACGGAAGCCCTTCTCCGGTTTTTTTTTATTGCCGATTTTAATACAATATTTGGTAGAAGTGCCGACTCAGCATGCAGGCAAATTGCTGTTCCTCCTGTTTTTTGTGGGCGCCCACGGGATGGGGAGCGAGGGGAGTAAATAATGGAGAGATGTTGGTTTCACGTGGGAACATGAGGGCGAATGATTCAAAACAGCATTAGTGATCCTTGGGTTTTAAACCTCTCCCAAATAGCCGAAGTCTGACCCACAGACGAAGTACACATTTCTTTGCTCCCGCTTTTAATCTAATTCAATCATTACATGGTCGAGAGAAAAAAAGACTACGTTAAGGGTCCTTGTTTAATGGTGATTAACGCCTGCCAAAGACCAGGCGGCCCCCGTAGACCAATCAATAAGCCCTGTGACACGCACAGATCACCGCCACAGCACGGCCGTCGTAAAGCTAAGAACCAGGACCGCATAGGCCGTACTCACTGCACCACCACCCCCAAACCTTCCCTCTCTTCCATCCCATGGCTTCAGAAAACGGTGTCATGGTGATTAGTCCATTACGGCCCCCTCTGCACCTAGCCCGCTCTGAGGACCGCTGCAGTCTTAACCCAGTCTGCCTTTTCATTGGTGTTTACTCCACATGAGGCAACAAAACAACCTTCACCACCGGGCGCACAATCAATACCTGCGGCGGCCATGGGTTGCGTTTAGCACGGAGCTATAAAAGGTGATTTAGTGAACTAATGAGCCTGCTTCCAGACCGGGAGCCCCAATGTAAACTGATTCGGGCAAGTTTGATTATGAGTCCGCGCCGCGCCGTGGCTGGTGTACGTGTCGGCCCGGGAAGCCCCCCCCCCCCCCCCCCCCCGGGGTGAAGATCCCGACGTGGGGGGCCGGCTGCTTTGTAACCTACACACACCATCCCCAAACAAAAGTTTCTTTGTTTGTTGTTAGACCAGTCCTGGCTAACGGCTAACTACTGATACGGTACAGTAATTTTGTGTATAAGCCTTAAAAGATAAAAAAGTGCTGTAGGTAAGATTTAAGAGCTTTTGTTTGGATGTGATTTGTTAGGAACAGCGTAGATATCCGTTGGCTATGAGTGAGTAATATGTGTGGTGCATAAGCTCAGCGTTTTCAACCTGTGGCCCGCAGGGTTGATTTTATTCTTAAAATTGACCCATTTAAAATGATAGAAAAATAAATATTCTAATTGAAAATAAATAAATACCATTGTGTCTTGTTATTTAAAATACAGTTTTTCTGTTTCTTACATCATATGGTTTTCCATTTGTGTTTTATCTTAATTTGTGCTTGCTAATTAAACACACTGGGGTGCATAAGCAGCATTCTCAGTCTGTTTCCCACCAGCCGGGGGCTTCTTGCAGTAATAACGGTAACTCCTTACCGCTGCTGCACGTGTATTACTTAATCACTCTGCATAAAAGGTGGTCCTGTGTGAACCCCCCCCAGGTCTGTACTCGTGCACGCTGGAGCCGCAGCCGCTGGGCGAGCAGCAGACGCGCCTGCTGAGCGTGTCCATGACCCAGCTGCTGGTGGCGGCCGGCCTGCGCGGCGCCGTCTCCCCGGGGGCCCAGGGCTCCGCCCGGCTGGCCTTAGAGCCCGGCCTGTACCCGGACCAGACGGAGCTGATGCTGTCCAGCGCGCACCCCACCGCCGAGCTCACCGTGTACGGCCCCGCCGCCGCCCTGGCCGGCCTGGAGGTCAGACATGGCACACACACACACACACACACACACACACACACACACACACACACACACACACACACACACACACACACACACACACACACACACACAACACACACACACACACACAACACACACACACACACACACACACACACACACAAAAGCACACACACACACAGACAAGCACACACAACACACATACACGCATATAACACACATACACATAGCAAACACATTAAACATAACACCTAACACAAACGCACACACAACTCACATAACACGCACACATTCACCAAACACGCTCACACATTCACAAAACACACACATAGAGCCTAAACCACACGCAAAATACGCTCACGCACACAACACAGATGCATATATGACACACACACACACAGCGACACTCACATACCCACATGACACACAGACACAAACGTATGACACAGACTCACACGCATGACAAAAAACACACACACATGACACGCAACAGGCCCCTTCCACCCGGGGGCCTTCTGTTTAGAACATCATCCCGGAGGACGGCTGGTGGCTGAAACCCACGCACCAGGTGGGGTTGTTGTGTTCATATGCTTCCCCCAGGGCCTCGTAGGTCACCGTCTCCTCCTCCACCTCCTCCTCCCCTTCAGGTGACGTCCTCCTCGGCCAGCGTGGTGGTGCAGGAGAAGGAGACGCACACCGGCGCCTACCCCACCTTCTCCAAGTACACAGTCACCGCCACGGACCCCCAGGCCGCCTCCTCGTCCGCCTCGTCCGCCGTCCTCTCCGTCAGCAGCGCCGCCGCCGGCCAGACGCTCCACATCCCCGTCACCCTGACCCTCGTGGACCACCACGGCTCATCCATGCAGGGTGAGTCCTGGTCCCCCCGGACCGCCCGCCCCTGGAGGACGGCGGCTAATATGTTCTCAGAACATGTTTTTGAGGAAAAGTGTTGACTAAAAAGGCCAAGGAGGATAGTGATTATGATGGATGTGGTTTAATGGATGTACTTTGCAAATTGCTCCTTTTACTATACTTTATAATTTTTTTAACTGTCATTTGCCACCGGATGAGCACAGAATCAGGGATGAGCACAGATTTCTATGATATATTTTAAATGGAAAATAGTCGCCATCTGTTGTTGATGGAACACGTTTTGGAACACGTTGATGGAACACGTTTACAGCGCTTCTTAAGCCCAGTTCAGACCAAAGATTCACCTTACAACGACTTGCAACTCGCAACTCCTTGCGACTCGACGGGCTGCAACGTTCTAAAACTGGGCGGTTCACACTGGCTGATACGGGCCGCGACGGGCCGCGACGGTAGGTGGTTTCCCTAGCAACTGTGAACGCTCTGGCACAGCTGAGCATCATTTGCGTAGGTTAGATTTTCGAGTTAGTTTGCGATTAGTTTTATTTTGGTTTAGAGTAGGCTAGAGTTAGTGTGTCTTGTCATTCTCCACTACATCTGCATTTGAGTAAATAGCTGGAGCTTACAGTTAGTTTAGATTAGCCGTTGTTGGATACATTGCATTTTCCGTTAGTTGAATTTCAGTTTGATCTGTCTTTCTTTACCATCGGCTCAACTACTACTTGGAGATGGATAACTTAATTATAAACAGGCCTAATTATGTTAGTGAGAGTGAAATGGTGGCAGTTTTAAAATAGTAATAATAAAATAAGGTCGGATTCCAGTCCGTTGTACCGTAGACCCACAGAGAAATTCTCTGCCGTAGTAGAAAAATCATAAATTCTTCCAGTAAAGGGACAACAGCAACACATCAGGCCACCGAAATGATGGAATGAGCGCAAAACAGTTTTTTGGGCTATTCTCAAGCAGTGGAGGGAAACACAACATTAGGTTTTGAATAACTGGATGTAAAGAGGTCTTATTTTTTGGAAACGCGAGTCGCGACCAATTTATGGTTTTAACTCTAGTAAGGCTGTGATGTACAAGTTGTTCTGTGCTGTGATTGGCTGAAGAGAAATACCTAAATCGCCGCGTTCTAAAACTGGACCTTGCGATTTGACATGTTCAATCTCTGGCGACTCCTTGCAACACCTTGCAACGACCTGTTCACACCGCCCCTGCAACATTCTAAAACCATCTCGTTGCAAGGTGAATCTTTGGTCTGAACTGGGCTTTAGGCTGTTCATATTCAACTAAACGCCTTATGGACGGTTCAGCGGGCAGCGTATTTCCAAAGAAGTCTTATCTCATTACGACTGAGAACCAAGAAGTCCTTTTGCAGACAAACTTGTCGTCCACTCGATGCGCATTGGGTTTGATCACTGACCGTTCTGTTAGCTCAGACCAGCGGGGACTCCATAGAGACAGGAAATCAGATCAAAATGCATCAGGCCTGCCTTGCCTCTCTGACTAATAACAAACAATGTTCACCACGCCGTTGTCTGTGGACCGCAGATGACGGCGGGGACAAGAAGTGCCCAAGAAAGTACAGGAACTGCTGAAAAAAGTTTAGCCAGGCATGCACTTCTTTGAGACTGGCAGGAGTGAGGTGCTTTTGTAAACATTTAACTTGGGGGAGGGGGCGAGCGCGCGCGCGTGCATGTGCGTGTGCGTGTGTATTTGTGTGCGTGTGTGTCAGGCGTTCCTCGTCATCACATGCCCCTTGTCTTGTCCACAGGCTCGTCCCCTGGCCCCTCCCTGCAGAGCGTCATCGACTCGTACCAGATGTGGTTCTTCACCGTGTTCGCCCTGCTGGCCGCCACCGCCATCATCATCATCGGTGGGTACCCCGCTCTGAAAAGAGCGCTGGGGGCCGTGTTTACAGGCGGCTCGTTAGCCTCACAGCCCTTCTGGGATTAACGACGCACGTCTTGTAACAGAAGTCGAGGGGAGCCCTTCATGGGAGGAATGCTCCCTGCTCTGGGTTTTTAGTCGTGACCGGTATCGCGTTGCTTCTTACGTTTTCTTCGACGCTTTTTCTTATTTTTTTTTGTCAAAATGCATCAGGCCCGCCTTGCCTCTCTGACTAATAACAAACAATGTTATTAGCCTGCCGTTGTCTGTGGACCGCAGGCGACTCAAATCCTTCATTGGAGTGTGCAACATCTTGCTGTACTTATTTTTTTTATAGTTACTAACTATATTACTATTAATAACTCAACATATATAGGTTTCTGTTTCTGTTCCTTTTGTGTAGTTAAAGTATACTCAATGACATGGCCGTAGTCGATAAGCTCACCACACCCAAGAAAGACAAAAAAGTCATTAGTATTTCAGCAGCAGAAGCAATAAGTCACTTATGTCAAAACCATAATACCCTGATGTGTCATCGGGCGCCAGGGATCAGCCTGTATGTGATGTATGATCCTCAGGAGGCTGTTGTGAGACCAATAGGCGTCCCACAGTGTGACCATTTATCTCCCATGCGTCATTCTTCCTCTCCGTCCTCCCCGCAGTGTGCCACGCCGTGTTCTCCCCCCGGGACCAGGGCCACCACGCCGCCGCCTTCGTACAGAGGTCCCCCACCGCTACAGGTAGGTCCCCCCTGAGACGCCACCCCACTGACAGAACCACACCGCCCACATGATAATAAACCTAAAGACCCATTCTTGGAGCCTAGTTGTGTACCGTAGTATTTTACAAAGCTGTAGTTCAAGTAGGGCCTGGTTCCCTCTGTTAGATTCTGAGATTTGTACAACTGCAGCTATAAGAGGTTTTCTTCTGTTCGGGCAAAATGATAGCCTCACAGCATATTACCATCATTTGTATATATTTTTCATCTCCTTCAGGATTCGGCTCCCCAGTGGCGGACCCGTTCAACCACACAATCCCCTTCTCCGACCCGAAGACCAGCCCCAAGTTACGCCTCTTCTCCCCCGACTACCGGTCCTGATGAGCTGGTGTCCCTGTCTGTTCGTCTGTCCGTCCGTCCGTCCAAGAGAAACATACCACTAGTCAATTTACTTTTCAATGTGCCTCATATTCAAGTTGGTGAATGCCGTCGGAAAGGCCAACAAAATCAACTTGACATTTTGACAATTTCGTTAATTTTAAAGACGCAATTACATTGTATGGCGGCAGACTGAGTGTGTGTGGCTCACTGGACCTTTTGTAGCTGTGTGTGTGTGTGTGTGTGTGTGTGTGTGTGTGTGTGTGTGTGTGTGTGTGTGTCATGTTTGGTTTTTTTTTTATGCAAAGTGCATATTAATATATATCTATTTATATGCACTAAATATACATGTTTTTGATTGTGTCTGAATTTGATAACTCAATTGAAGAATTTTCAATTGAGTGCGCTTTATAATGCTCTGCCCCTGTACTACTCGACATGTAGTATGGTACAACGTTTGGTTTGAAGTGAAATGTAATCTCAGGATCTGTGATAATTGCCGTTGCATTCATCTTGAAATATAAACTTGAAGATGTTTATTTTACTGTTATAGGAAACTTCGTGCCAGTTGTGTTTCGGTTGACAGAACGAGTGATAAACCCTTTCAATGTGCACATCAGAACCAACTAACGGTTTGGGATTTTTATTTCTCTGGCAAGCTTTCGGGTCATCAGAATTCAGAATCTAGAAGGGCTGATACATTTGTTTGTTTCTTAGCCAAAGTCATTCAGCTCTACTTTCACTAGACAATGTGAAATCAACAAATGTGAAGCATCTTTTAGCTCTTTATTTGCTTTCTGTAATTTCAATTGGTGTTTTTTCGATAAATTGTGTAGCAGGCTTCTCAGATCCTAACTTTGCTTTAAAGATTGGTACATGAAAGTTTGATCACTGATTTGCATTTGAAGAACAATTGTATTTATGTTAGTTAGTTAGTTTGAAGAGGAGAAGTTGTTCCTGTGAGTAAATAAGATGCTGATATTTTGTTAATTAGGCGTGCCTTACACAAACTGAATTGCATAAAGAGCTTGTTTGTTAATAAAATCGGTCTTATACCACCTTGCTGCATGTCTTTCTTAAATTTAGGGTCGGATTTAAAATCAATGCTTATAAAGTCAGATATTCCAGAGACTAATGTAATTTAATAATAATATAACATTTATAAACAAATATTTCTAATAATTTAAAAACCAATATGGAAGACCAATTAAATAATATTAGATCATTAAGAAGCATCCTTTTAGTAACTTTTTATATAATCTGATAAATGACATGTAAATTCAGAAGTACACTGTCTAAAAGTTTTTAATAATGGTGCAGTCATCTATAGTATGAATAGAGAAACAATATAAATATTTTAAAAGCCCAGTTAAACGTGTTTGAGTTTTATGTGCACCATTTCTGGATATCAAAACCTAAAATGCTATTTTTATATTTCACAACAACACTGCTTCACACCCAGCTCGTTTGTTTCCCCGATATCTGCCCCTAAAGACCGATAACACAGCACATCACTCTGGTGCTCAACACACAAACGGTGAGCGCTGTAAGTGGTTGTGATTCACACCGAAACACTCCCCGGGGGCGCATCGAAAGGTCTGACAATACTGATCAAATGTTTCCCCGTCTGTCTGCCCTGGTACCCTGGACGGCGCTGGTGGTGGTGGAGGCTTTGGCCACTGGGCTCATTTGTATTCGCTGACACTGTGCACGGAGATGGCTGCTACACCACTTTCAGGGAGTGATGTAATGGCAATGCGCAATGAGGGTGATGAATCCCAAACACAGTCACGCAGCACAGTCCCCCTACATTCTCTCATGTTGGAGATGTGTGTGTGTGTGTGGTGTGTGTGTGGTGTGTGTGAGGCGGGGTTGGGGGATAAAGGTCCAAATTTGCATCCCTGAATGATGCATTGCATTTGAAAAGCATTGTGGGTAATACACATCCCATCCTTTCGAATATTGTTTTTCTTTCGGATACCTAAAAAAGAACATTTGTCAGGAAGAAATAACCAGAAGTGGCGTACCACAGGTGGAGGTGACAGCCGTGCAGATTGTTCAGCCGGCCGCTTAATAAAGAAGAAGAAAGTGTGTTCAGTGTCGTATTGTGTGATAACGGCATACGCCAACCACGTGGAAGAATATCTACTGCTACAGCTGCTTCAGCAGGGGGGGTGGGGGGGCCACTGTGCCTATAGGACACTGGGACGGATCGACTGGATTCATGTGTTTGGGTGTGACTCACTGGGGGAAAAAGAGAACATCAATATACAGGATATGTTTGGCTCACCAGAACCCTCGTCCATCTCAAAACAAAAGTGGCGTTAAATGTATTCTTCTGAGACGTGGGGAAATGCCGGCCTGTCAAACGATGTTGAGGAGAGCCATTGTGTTAGATACTAGGTAACAGAGAGAAGGTGGAGGGGGAGGTTACTATCTACTATGCCCTGCCAGTGGAGACGATCAATGAATGTGGGCGGTGAGACCTGACAGGAATAGTAAAGATGCTGTTGTATCAGTCGGGACAGGTAACACAAGAGACATCCTTCCCAGGACATATTAAACAGAGATCTCTAGATAAATAAGGGAAAAGCTCTGTCTTTTTCCTAAACCGACTGAGGTGTATCTTTCGTGTATCTTTCGACCTTTGTGTCTATTGTAGCCATTTGTCGTGATTATTGCATATTAGTTAAAGGAGATTGGGAAGAGGGTGGCCTTGTCTGGATAAAAGAAATCCATTTCAGGAGGAAGTATTGAAAACAAAAGTTGAATCATGTGCCATCTTAATCAAAGGCCTTTTAGTTTCTTTTTGATGAGGAATGATAGTTGAAATTGCCGTCTTACACTATCGCTCATCCATGCCGTGGTGTATTTCACTATTAAAAGACAATCCATCCTCCCTTCCTACCATAAAGGTGAATACTTTGCCTTTATCGCCTGCCGTCTTCTCTAGGCTTGTCTGCCTGTTCAGCTCCCACAGCCAAACCGTTCTGGGAGCCAGAGGGGCTGTCATAATACTTGGCATTTCAATTCAAACGTCTCCTCCCTAGGGGATATAAACGACCAAGGGCGCTCCTTCATATCGCCCCAAAGCAATAGGAAGGGTTTTGTTCAACTTTGAAATGCTACAGGTTTAGCCTCGCCTAACCCCACGCGGTCGACCGAGGGACGAGAAGCCATTCATTGATCTTAACGTATCTTTTTGTTTGAAATGCTCGCAAGGACTACTGCAGTGCCCCACGCATTGCCCCATTTCCTCCCTCTCTCCATCAATCGAATAACTCTAACAAGCACACACAGCACTTGTGGAGGCGGGAAGTAATGACACCCAAAAAGCCTTGCCACTTAACAATGGAAGTTAGCGAGAGTCAACAGCCAGCTTGCGGTGTGGCATATGGGATGCAGCAGCAAGACTCCCTAGTCTTCATACTATCCCAGGCTTTTATCTGGTTAAGGAGGTGCATGGGGGGGCCCGGCTTCTGTATGGGTGGTACGATGCCTGCCTGCCTGCCTGCCTGCCTGCCTGCCTGCCTGCCTGCCTGCCTGCCTGCCTGCCTGCCTGTCTGTCTGCGTTTGTGTGTGTGTGTGTGTGTGTGTGTGTGTGTGTGTGTGTGTGTGTGTGTGTGTGTGTGTGTGTGTGTGTGTGTGTGTGTGTGTGTGTGTGTGTGTGTGTGTGTGTGTGTGTGTGTGTGTGTGTGTGTGAGGTTCATGCTCTTGGTACATCCTTGACTCCCTGCCACCAGGGATCAGGAGGAGGCGACAGGAGTAAACCTGGACTTAAGGCGCTTTCTTTGGTTCAGGTTGCATCTGTAGCACAATTGTAGAATAGAAAGTAGCAAAAATAGGGAATACCTCCCAAAACCTTCCCCACATAAAGCAATGGTGGGACTTGAAATCCATAGCACACACTGTGACACACATGCCTACTCTGTGTTTCTGCTGGACACAAGGCTTTCAGTTCACTTTCCTCACATTCAGTTACTGTTTAATCATTATGGCAGAAAATGTTATCCAAAGGTCAGTGAATTAATGCATGTCATTTTGGAGCAGGTAGGGGGTGAGGCATCCTGACCATCCATAACAGTCCATGACTAGGCTACTATACTGTTCTAGTTTTGCTTTTAAAAAGAAGTGCCATGGGAAAGAAGCCTCGTGTCTAGAAAGTGATAGTTGGAGTGTGTGTCTGCAGTGGCTTATCAAGTCTTAGATAACAGCGCCTCGGTCACAGGCAGCAGGATAATGTACAATGTCTCGGTCCTCGACATAAATCCTAGTCCTACTCATAGCAAGTGAGGTACTTACCCTAGAGGGTTGTTGCTACATTCAATTAAGTTTCAAGATTTTAGTCAGCATGCTTAATGAGCATTATTGAGCAGCTCATTGGGGCCATTTTCAATCTAGGGAGAGACCGCAAGAAAAAAAGGAAATTGCTGAATCACATTTGCTCAAGATTTCCCTGACTTTAATCATCCACTATCATAGAAAAGACTGCCGTCACATGCAGTCTCCCTTTTCAAAGCACGACGACTTGCAGATTTACCTGACATAGGCCTCCTGCAGTTGTTGTTTATGTTATTGTGTAGTCAACATATAGGCCTAACAGGATCTACATTTTATTAAAACGTAATCCGTTAATAGTAAATATGCTGGCTCCTTTGAGGACATACGAGAGACAGATTAGAAAATCTTTATCGAAAGAAATAATAATAATAATAATAATAATAATAATAATAATAATAATAATAATAATAATTGAAAAAAAATTGTCTTGTGTCTTGACTAATTCCAGAAACAATGTCATAGAAATGCCGAGGAGTACAATACAGATTTAGATAATTTTTTTTCTTGTTGCTTCGCGCATTGCAGATTCAATATAACCATGCAGCAGCGTGCAATGCTCCATCAAACTTGAAGACCACGCCCCTAAGACCTGCAAGCCAACCAGCAGCCTCTGTTTACCAAAACTCACGCGAACAGCGTGGCGTTCAAGATAAGAAATATACTTCTGCAACGAACAACGCTCGGACTTTACAAGACCCGGGATTCCTTAGGAATTAAGTGTTATATAGTCATATTTTCGTACTTAGTTGACATTCCCCGTTGTGTGTGTCTATCATGCCGTTCATTTCACTGAATATGAATGTAGTGCTATAGTTCTGTTCTCTTTGCTTAGTGTAAATGCGGTTGCGCTGAAAGCCGGGTCAGTGTTCCCCATCCGTCAAACGAACGCTGTGGAAAACAATGGCGAGGCGTAAAGGACGTGTCCTCTCGATGTTTTGCTCCTAGACCTTATCTGGTCGCACGGCTTCTGTGATTCTACAGGGGTTTCCTACACTCTACTTATCAAACCATGGATTGCCCGACGGAAAACCCCAACAGGGCTGCGGAATATCTGAAGGAGCTGGATAACATCATTGAGACCCAGCAGGAGTTACTGGAACGACAGAGGCATCGGATTGAGCAGCTGGAGCAGCAAGTGTCCGACTTGTGTACGGAGAACGCCTGTCTCAAGGACCAGTACAAGCGGCATCTGGCAACTTGCAGGCTGCTGCAAAGCTCCAGTAGCCTGGTCACTCTGGGATCCATCGACGAGCATGTCAACCAGGAAAAGTAAGAGATTGCGTTGTCCATATGACAGTGTTTTTTTTTTATTGGTAATTGGAAATGACGGTAGGTTATAAAATAAATACTTTTCAATACCACCTAGCTATTGGCAAGAAATCTACATATTTGGCCAATTGAGAACAAACTGTTCGGTTACTCTGTCTGCCTACCGAGAGTTACAATAAATCAGGTAGACTTGCATATCAATTTGACACACGTTTACTAAGAGTGCCTTCGCGTAACATGGCTAGCTAATGAAGCAGATACAAGTGTGCAAATTGTTTAATGATCATCATGGAAGATATGCTACACACACACACACACACACACACACACACACACACACACACACACACACACACACACACACACACACACACACACACACACACACACACACACACACTCTCTCTTACACTTGGGGGGGGGATGTAATTGGTGTGCAATCTTTTTAAAGTAAACTTGTGTTTAGTCTGGGGCCTGGGACGATCGATCAGGATCAGGGCAGAGTGGGGTACCTTTCCTCCTACCCAGAGATAAGGGTTGGGATAAACACAGTGCATGGATTACCCTTCCTCACCCCAGCAGCTGTGTTCAAAGACCCCAGTCTTCTTACCCCCTACGCAGACGCTTGGCCTCTTGCAGGTGTCTGTGCGAGACCCCCTGTCCGTGCTTGACCCAGCCCCCCAAGGGTCATGTTAGTGTCGGGCATATATCACTGGCAACAATCAATGTGGATGACTCATGGACAGTGTGTCAGTAGGCCTACACTTTGAGAGGGGACCAGACTGAAATTAGTGTGCACTTTAACTCTGACCTTTTTAGTGGCAGCTTGTGTACATCTCACCTTGGTGCTGTGGTAAAGTCTACGATGAGATGGTCTGGGAAACTGAGCCTCTGTCATCCGCTGCTTCCGTAAGCCCCCCCCCTCCCCTCCCCGCCCTTCATGGTCACACTGTCTGCACATTTCCCCCTCTTTTATAGGTCTGTCGCACTGTGAAGAGGATACCAAGCTGTCTATGGATTTATTTTTATGAACTTGATGAAATGTGACGGTCTTTATTAATCCAAGTTCAGTTTTATCGAGGCTCCCAGAGTCCCAAAAGTCACGTTAACATGTGAAGTGATTTAAAGCGATGCTACAGTCTTTATTTTGCAATTCCGGAGGCTTGTAAAATAAATTCATGTAGGCGGTATTATTACTGGGCGAATCGTTACTGGCCACCTATTCGATTATCGTGCCTCAAAGACCTAAAGTTAGAGCTAAGTGGGACAGCAGCACTCTGTTCCACCTGTGTGGTTGTTTTTTCACAAGACACGATTTGTTTGCATAAGTGACATAATCGCTGCGGCTTGATTGAAGCACAAGGCCGGACAACGTGTTTGTTCTCTGTTCAAGGCCAACGGCAGCAAAAAACGCATCAAACCAATCCACACACCATCCTGTTTTCGGAGTGGCTAAAACGCATCATGGAAACGTACAGAAGGCCTTCAGCCTTCTCCTAAGCGGATCGGGTAAACGACAGCAAGGCAGTCAAACTAAACGGACCGTCCCTGCGTACGCCATGCTGTCCTTATGCATGAAAAGTTACCTAACAAGGATATTTTAAGAAAGCGGACACCTGGTACATCACAGGAACGTGTTCTGCTGACTAAAGCTACAGTATGTATTTGTGAATAGCCTAGTTTTCTTTGTTGTTGGCAGAAACGTAGATGGCTCAGAAATGGTCTGCCTTTCGTTTGCTAGAAGGGAAATACGTGACACCCAGGAGAAAACATTTGTTACGATGCTTTATAAGAATCTGCCAAAATTAGGTCTATTATAAAAATGAGATTTTCAGGTGTATTTATTTTGGCAGCAGGTCATTGTGATTCTATTTTTTTTAACAGACAGTATTTATCTGGTACCAAGACAACCCAGTTCAATTCCAATGGAATGTATGGCAGATAAGGATTCTGAGGCCAATCAGTGCTGCTTGATGATGTCTGGCAGATTAGTCAAAACGTTATCAATTCTTGTTTTGGCATGCTTCTGGACACTGACTGTATTACATGGAGACCTGCGATCTTGAGTTGTTTTACAAAATACTCGGCCCCTTGAAAATGAACACAAAGACGGAAAATGTCAGCGTCATCTCTGATAATACAGCTTGCATTGCCACGTCAACCTTCAGCCCATACCTCTATGGAAACTGCTGAGAGGGCTTGTGGGTAACGTAGTCAGGCAGGTTTTCAAACAACATGACTGCCAGTATTTCTGAACATTACACACACTGATAAAGTGGATCCATAAGCTTTTTCTATGCTTGGATGCAGCTCTCCCACAGGAACTAGTTAGGCAGAATGCAGATGGGCGTATGAGCAGGGTCCAGACGCCTCACTGGACCTGACCGAAATCTGCTGATGCTGACATAGGTGTGCATTTGAAGTCGTTCTTAAGTTTTGCTTCCAAGGTGCTTTGTTTAAGGATTACGCAAGCCAACCAAAGCTACAAAAGGCCTTATGGCGTTTACAGGTTAGAACCATACATAATCAAATTCCTCTTTGTTCACAGTCTCTGGAGTCGTCTGCCGTGTCAGCTCTGCACCCTGAGAGCATTTATGCTGACAATTTGCAGCTGTTATAGACAGCCTACATCACACTTTACAGACTCATGCTCCGACTCTCCTAATACGCGTTTGAGGTGAAAACTGTCAAAGTGATCCGGGGGTTTAATCTCTGGTATAAATTGGTTTATAAATATCTTGCCAAATTCTTTAGTGACTGGTGGTTGCTGGAGCCACTCGCATCTGAACTTTTGCCCTTTTGAGTAGAATGGTGTGTGCAAGCACTTTCACGTCTTTATCGTGAGGAATGGAGGAAGCTGCCAACTCCAATCCAGCATTCTGTCCAGTTCTCAGGTAACCAGCCGACTGTAAATTACTTCTGGGCTGCCATTATGTTTTCTCATCTAAATTGTAGATGACAAAGTGCTGATGTCGTTGTTAGTTTTACTTTTCTCTCTCTGAAGCCTTCATCAAGCTTCTTTAAACGGAGCAGAAGGATAGCATAACCATAAACACATCAACAATCTACAACTGACAGAAAATACAAATTATACATTTAAGTAAAAAAGGCCAAAACAACAATAAGGTGGTGTTTAAGGGCTGTCTCTGCGTCAATTCGAGAGACGTTAGTTTAAGTTTATCTTCCATGCAACAACATTGTAGGATATCCACTGGCATCTGCTACTTTGCAATAATACTTGGTAATTGGATCCAACCCTTTGAACCATAACATTCATTGAAAACCATAAGTAAGTTGAAGCCCCGCTCTGGAAATTGTACATATTGTGTTGCGGTTCTTGACAGGAGCAATCCATTAAAGTTCACTTTGAGATCCAGTACACAATTATTTAAGACATTTTCTTGTGATTGATGAAATATTGATGAATAATCTAGTAAATCCTTTATGAATCTCTTCTGCTAAGTTTCTGTTGAATGAATGCATTTGATTGACTCACTAAAGGCAACGGAGGAGGAATATACTGTAGGAAGGAAGTGATGGAAATGACATCACTTTCAAATGCATGGCACCTCGCAGCTAGCATATGTTGATTAACTGGGTGCAGTGTTTGACCAAACATATTTATTACATTTAAAGATGGCATTTTGCTTCTTTAAATGCATGCCACTATTTCTGAAAAATAATAATAATATAATAATATAATATTAAATAACAATAATTATATTTGTATCGCTGTGAATAAAAAATGCTCAGTTGCTGAACAGGAGCTATTGATTAAATAATAGATGTTATTCAGGTACACCGTTTCAATTAAGCAGTATTAAGCTCTAGTTGGATTTTTAATCATGGTAAAATAATGGCTACTATATTATGGTAGGCTTTGGGCATCTTCCAATTTCGGAAAATGTGGATGCAGATCAGAAGGAAAAGTTTGAAAAATTGTGTGACGCATGATCTGATAAGCATAACAATGAACCCAAATGAGTCCCAAAATGCACCACACTGTGTCACGCTGGTTTGGTGATTCTTCCGAGTTCTTCCCTCTTCAGAAGTCCCCGGGAGAAGTCGTGCTGCTTTTCTCTTTTGGTTTGAATGACAGAAAGTGTCCTCACGCCTTTTGACTGCTCGTCTCACAGAGCGATCCGGCGCCCTCACTCAGTACAGATGAACAGCTTTTAATACAACTCTCCTCCCAAAGCCAGCCACAACAGTGGCCGCTTAAGCATGGGTTTCAGGCACCCCCCCCCCAATACCTGCAGGGTATAATAGCCCATGAAAGGATCCTGTTTCCTGTGACTGGCGGCATCCCACCCCTTCACATAGCGATATGCTGAACAATCACTGTGCCTTTTTTAAGATTTATGACCACCGCAGGATCTCCGGACGAAAAAACCCTAATGAAATCCCACAGCTAGATTAATTTCTATTTGGGATGATTTGCAATCCGGGGCCCACCTACAAATCTCCAGCAAAGGCCGAAGACGATTTGCAACGTGCACATAAAAGACATACCCCCCGCGCCGACAGCTGCCTCCACTGTTAATGAGCTGCACCTCTGCAGACGCTGCTCCTCTCACGGCTTGCCTCCTTGGCAGCATTTGAGAGAGAGGGAGAATCCTCCTCACCTATCAGGGTGTTTGCATTTGCTTTTTGATGTAGCGGTAGCATCCCCATGCTGCTAGCTAATGATGGCTCTAATGACAGCTCTTACCTCTGTCTAATGGGTGATTAGTGAAGTAAATTACGAGTAAAGGCCACACCACAGAAGGGGATGTGTGGCACAGCCAAGCAGGCTGCTATTGGCCCCCAAGCTAAGCTCTTGTAATAGTTAACTTTATTGCTTTGACTTTATTTATGTTTATGTAACCTATACACGTCATCTTATATGTGTTCATATTTCATTGAAATGGCATCCACTTTAAAAACCACTGGGTTCAGGATGACATAATCTTCCAGGTCGTCTCAATGGTATGGAAGTGTAGACTGATGCCTCGTGGCAGGTGTTAACGAGAGAGAGAGAGAGAGAGAGAGAGAGAGAGCGGCAAAGCTTCTTATGAAAGAGGCTTCAATAATGCCAACCTCATGCCAATTTTCTAATATAATTTTCTCCTCTGTAACCTTCAAAACTCCCACGATTCAAAATGCTACAGAAAAAAATGCCTGTACAATGAATTGGTTTAGATATGGTTACTTTTGTTGAGTGTAATATTATCTATGAAGACCTAGCATGGCGTAAGATTGCATCAGTGGCAATAATGGAGACTTTATCATGTAATTGTATTAGATATTACAGAACGGATATATATTATTTTCCAATGTTAGGCACATTCACACGTAGCCTGGCTCCGCCCGCCTAAGTACTTTCGCTCAATTTGAATTCCCCTTTAGTAGCCTACTACATCTGGGTCTGCGGTATGTTAGTGGGTTTTCTCTAACCACATTTTTTGCGTCCATCAGCGAACAGAGATAGTGGCTGAGAACAATTGACGTTAAAGTCAGCTCTCGTTGACGGACATCTTCACGCACGGTGTTTGGTTTGTTTAAAGCCTGCGCGCAACTTGATTCCCGGCAAAACGTTAGCGATTGGTTATGGCAGATCCAGATGAGTGGCACTGGGCAGATCCAATAGTTTTAAACTTCAACAGATACCCGCCTTCAAGTGAGTAAATGTTTGTCAATTGAGGCTAATTCACACTTGGTGCTACACAGTTGAACTCCTTTATCACGATCTCCAACCGTTACTTGTTGTTTCCTTCAGGCATCTCATGTTTTCATATCTAATAGTGATCCAGACGCCTAATGTCGTCTGGATCACTATTAGAATGGACCACACATGGTCCATTCAAACAAATCACCTGTCTCGTGGTGGCCTGAAACAGCTGATGCAGCTGCTGAATCAGGGCGAACGGCTAGTGTAGTATACCTGTGGAGAGCCGCTGAAGTGGGCTTCTCTATTCTTTCTGCCAACCAACTTTCGTAGATGTCTGTGTTGATTTTGGCTGAGCTGCGGCAAGCTGCAAGAGTCTGTTAACACGAATGAGGACCACGCATCTTTCTCTCTCGTCGCACACACACACACACACACACACACACACACACACACACACACACACACACACACACACACACACACACACACACACACACACACACACACACACACACACACACACACACACACACACACACACACACACACACACACACACACACAGCGCGCCCAGCAACACACACACGGGCACACAACACACACAACAACACTCACACACACAGGCACAAACACACACGGGCACAAACACACACATATGAACCTCAGAGGACCTGTTCTTCGTTAAGGAAAGTGTTTCAATTCAGATCCACACTATGGGTTTCCCTGAATGGTCGTCAATGGATATCATTTAGAACCGTAGAGACAATATGCAGAAGCTACTAGATACTTGATCTGTTGTAGCAGCTGGTATTTCTGTATATTTATTTCATAAATAGGAATCATGGAAAATAGGTCGGACCTGCTGGTAACCATAGAGCAGTGGGCTTATTGCTCACTAGCGACCATGTCCTCTGTATATCTCCGGCCAGACAGGACTCTTTGAGCTGTTTTACTTTGGCCTTTACGGGAGATTTAGTGGTCTGCTCTAAATCCAAGCAATATGTTCAGGAATGCAGCCGGGCTGAAGGAGAAGTTGAGGTTGTTTTTATGCGTTGTGTATTCGGCTCACACAGTAGAGATTGGATTGTGTAACATTTTAGTGTGTGATATTTTACGTATCTCCAGGAAGAGGCCCTCCTTGTCCCATAAAGCACTGTTTGGCCTCGAAAAACTGCTTATATGAAAATTTTTAAGTTTTTGTTGGTTATTCGAAATGGCTAAACTTGAAGTGTATTGATTTGAATCTGATCTGCATTACTTTGGAGAGAGAGATAGTGTGGGGGGGGGGAGAGGGGTATGCTGCTTGTTGCCTGAAAAGAGGGAAATATTTGTTACTGTAATCTGAGGTATCCAGTCAACATGTAGGCTTTCTATGGAATTGCAGATGCAGTGTAGCCCACGTTTTTATGAACTGGGAAGCAAAGTATCTTTTATAGCACATCTTCCACTTTCTCTGTTTGCAGGTTTCATAATGGAACAAATTGTTGTATTTACTGTGGGTTTAACAGACTGGCACAAATAAGACATTAGGTAACTAAATGCAAGCCATGCCCGTTACTTTGCTCAGTGTATCTTTCATCCATGGAGAGCAAAACCAACCCACACACATCATTATCTCTTCTCTTAACCTCCCTCTCACTGGCATATTCAGACGGTGAATATAAAAAGCTTGAAGCCATTTGCTTAGCATCACCTAGTCTGAGAAAAGCAAACAAACAACAAGACCAACTAGGGTTTATAATAAAAGGCAACCGCAGAAATAAGCAATTGAGGAAATATGGCTTTTGGGTAAAGCGTTTAATAAGTCAGTGTGACATTTAGTACGATGGAAACCATTTCAACCAGCGCTTGACTGTGTACACCTCAAGTGAAAGTAAGGCTGTATTGGATTTCAATGACTCCAAAACAAGGAAGGCCATCATGAAAATAAGAATGCAGGCTAATGCACTTTCCCAGCCATATCGTGTTTCACGCTTTGTTGCAGAGAGGCAGATTGATAAAGGCGGAATCAGCATTTACATTCTTTGTTTTTGGAGGTAGCATGTGATGTGTCCCACTTCCTGTTCCAGCGGCATGCAGGATGACCTCACTTCCACAGCCTCGCCATCTTTGAACCACGGAGGTCACAGGAAGCAGATACGGCTGCAGCGGGGGGGGAAAAGGAGAGGGAGAGACAATGACTACACACACACACACACACACACACACACACACACACACACACACACACACACACACACACACACACACACACACACACACACACACACACACACACACACACACACACACACACACACACACACACACACACACACAGTGAGTCTGTCCTTCCTGCTTCCATGAAGCAGTGCGTGGAATGTGGACAGGAAAGATTGCGGACTAACGAGATTCCAGGAAGTTTCCAGATGGAAGGCACCGCTCTGTCCCTTGAGGCTGGCTCTCCCTGTGTGGGACCGCTGTGGTAGCCACCAATCACAGGGCCAATAAAAGTCGGTGTAAAATGATATGTCCAATGGGTTCTGGCATTTCATGCATTATTAAGGCAGTTTGTGGAATGCACCTCACTGCACCCCGGCAGCTGCTCTGTGGCCAAATGCACGTGAGAAAGGATTTTAGGATTACTCTCTAATTAGCATATTCAACATTATGCATGTCCCTCTCAAAATGTGTTTTGAAATTCAATCATTATTGTTGTTATTTTATTGCATTGCTTTTGCCGGAACCAACATTTGGGGAGTGATTTATCGTTCATTCAGTTTTATTGAAGCCCTATCTATGTTGGAAAAGTTGCATTCTCATTAAGAAAAGAGATTGCAGGGAAGTAATTAAGTTAAGGAAATTAATGTTCATGACATAGGGAATATGCTCACAGAATAACGATCCTCACATCATTTTCAATATCAACCACTTCTCTGCGGTGCAATCTCCACCTTCTGTTAGCGGAGATAAAAAATAAAAGAGGACATGCAAGTGATTGCCTTCCACTACAACAACATAACACAGAGCTCAGGGGTCCCGCGGCCATGTACCAACCCGACAGGTCGGGCCGTATGTCATCCAGTCCTAACGGTTTGATAAAGTCTTGCTAAACACTGCGGTCATCAGCGGCCCTGTGCTGAAAGGCTGGATTTATAGGTCATGGCCATCCTTGGCCTTTCTGTGCGTGAGAGGAGCTGTCCAGGGTTCTGATCAATGCAGCACCCCCCCCCCCCCCCCTCCCCTTCCCCGTCACTGTCAGGGTGCTGAGTGATGGGCAACACCTCGCTGAACTCTGGGGGGGGGGGGCTTCCACTGCGTTCCCTCACTGCCAGCAGCTTGTTCATTTAACAACAGATGAACTGAGGAAAATGCTTTGGTCTGACTTCTGCCTTTTTTTTTTTATCTAACCAGGAAGGCGTAGGATATGAGCGGATCAATACTTTCAGTAATTGCCATTGGATGTGGCTGCTGGTATGTGTGTCAATGAATCTCACCCTTCCGCTGCATTATATTGACCCAGCAGCAGTATGCTCGTCAACTCAATGAGCGGGGGTGCCTGTGTGTGTGAGCCTGCTCATTAAAGAAGAGGCAGAAAACATGTTTGTGGTTGTTTTGAAATGTTCTATAAAGGCCTTATTTCTAAATAAATATACATGTATGTATGCTTTTGTTTTAAGCTTCAAAGTGGACCACACTGGAGCAAGGGAGAACAGCTTGGGCCTGGAGAGATTGGGCCAGCATTATTTAACTATCATTGGAAAACTCACAGATAACATAAAACTAAGAGCTGGTGTCTTTCCTCTGCATTCTGAAGCTCTGAATTACACCAGACTGCCCGAAGCGGAGGCATTTTGAAAGGGTTGAAGTGTTTGTGCTTTTCTACCGTTTCAAGCCGATGCAACAAAGGTTTTTTTAAAGCGGCTGTTAAGCAATAAAAAATATTTGCTGTTATATAAATATTAATATAAAATGAATATCTCATTCATGTACAATATCGGCACAATTGTGACTGACATAATTTGTACGGATTTACATCTATAAGATAGATGGTTATGCATCTCTGTCATAGGAATTTTGTGAACTACTGTATTTCATTCCTCAGTGTTAACAATTGTTGACAATTATTCAACAAAAGCATTTTCTCTTTTTCTTTCAGGTCTGAATGTGACGTGTCCAGAATGGTCAGGTAGGTCAATATGTTTTTAAGATTGCCCACTTCACCATCAATGTATAATGCACACAAACCACAATTGTAACATTTTGATCTAGAAATTATAATTAGACTGACAAATAGAAGGTTATGTCTGCCGAGGATGACACCAAATTCTTATGGTACTGTTGGCTTTAATGTTTTTCCCTAAATGGATATCTGTGAGCTTGAAGAGTGTGCGGAGAATTTAGCCAAAAGATATGACTGACTGGCCTTTGCAAATTATAGCAATTAAAGTCTTGTAAGCGTATGCATGTAATTTTAGATAGCCAACACTCCTGTCTTGTTGTTGTTGTTCAGTCTTCCTTTATGGTCAAATTTACTGCAGCAAACTTAACCGGAGGTCCACAGCGAGAGAGGTCAGTATAGCAGTTGGTGATTGCCAACACAGGGATTCTGTTTTCAAATACTTTTTCGTTTCTTGAAACCTACCGTAGTTTAAAATATAATCTAAGTTTGGTGAATGTAATGTCGATGCACTACAGGTTCAAAGTCATTACCATATCCCTGGCTGGTTTTATATGCATGATCGTCATAATACAAGACAGCCAGCTTGTTCAAACTTTATTGTTAACAGGGGGAACCCTCTGGACTTCCCAGCAGCTTTAAAAATATGGCACATCCCCAAAAGCTCGCTTTACTTGTGTGGGTGTGGGGATGGCTGACTGTGAGGGGAAGTAAGAATATGGTCACACTGGAAAGGTTAATGTGAGAGAGATAAACACCACAACACTGTTTAACAGGTGAACTCTGTTATCTAAACGGATGGCTTCATTCAGGGATCGTTAGAGCTGCGTGGCTGTGAACCGGTGAGCACAAGCTAAATCACATTAATGATCCAAATTCCTCCTTTTCTCTTGTAATTGTTCTTTTGTGTAATTGTTCTTTCATGACTTCATGCCGACAAAGCTTTTTAGTTACAACCCCCACACCACGCACCCTTCCAGCTTAATGGTGCTTTATCCGTTGTACAAATTCATAGGGCGGGAAAAACCTATGAATTGGTTTTATAGCATACATAGAAAAATTGGCGGTGTTATCGACCCCGCTAATGTTGGAAGCTAACGAGGAGGATAGCTATGATCGCTCTTTTGCGACTTTGTCACCTATTATTGGCCATGGTGGGTGGGATACGTTAATATGGCAAGGTAATTTAATCCATACTGTCCTCGTTTCCTGAATTAGTTGAGTGAAAGTAAGTGATTCATTACACATACAGCACAATGCAAATGATACCACCATTGCGACTGTTACAACTTCCACAAGTGAGATTTAAGACTCATGGCAAGTAACATAGAAGCAGGGGTTAGATGAAGTGTTGTATGACTCTTGATACTGGCCATGACACTGTATCCTTGGGCCTTTCTCTAAAACAGTCAGGACATATCACAAACGACTGCAAGCTGAAGGCTACTAGTCTCACAAAGTAAGGATTGATGAGGTAAAGGTGTGGTGTGTCGTTTTGTATCTATTTACTTGTTTAGAGTAGCTTTGACGATATAGATGACCAGAATCGAATGGAGGCGGCAAATGTAACTGTTGTCCATACACCGTCTGCCTTGGAGGGTTGGAACAAATTACACATGTGCACACTTTTTTAGTTCTTTTCCGAACATTAATTCTCCACCAAGGTGGGCAAAAGGGAGGGAAGGCCACGTTGAATTGCCACAGGGCTGCTCTTGCTTTGTGACGGGCGAGGTAAACATAAATTTAATATTCTCAGTGGCACGTGGCTGTTATTTTCTCCCAACTCTCTGGGGAGAGACACAAAGAGAAGGCATTATAAAAACCTTTATTATGAAAGCGGTAAACGAATTGAGAGCTTGGCCCTCACGGCGGCTGCTGCTGCTGCTGCGGGTTGGTGTGGGTCATACTAGCCAGTAGCCGGATGCTTGTCCAAACATGAGGGGCGCTCTGCAAGCAATCCCAACGGGGATCCATTCGGCATCATATGCTAAAACAATGCAATAGAAATGTTGTCAAATGTAGCAGAGTATTCACATTTTATAGAACTAAACACAATATAGTAAACCTACTTTAATTCTTGTTTAAAGATTGCGGTGCAAAGCTGTATGGATACGGGTTAAACTTCCCATCGACTTGTTTTCATTCACTGCAGTGAGGGTAGTATCCATAGCCTGCTATAAATACAGACGTAGCGTCCTTGACAGCTGTTTAAATGCAGTGAGCTGTGCTGAGCCGTGCCTGACATGTCCCGTCTCCGGAGGAGGGCCACAGCGCATCAGACTGCCTCCACCCAGGTACGGTGAAGTCAGGATGCTGCTTTGAGCGAGACGTGGTCTCTCTCGTCTCAAAGGAATATACGCTAAATACAGGAACTGTTTGATTGGTTTTTAATTGTTCGTTACTATAAATATTTTGGCCAAATCAAAAGGGACTAATTTTAAGTACAGTGCGCTGATTTTAGTGGGATGATATTAGCAAATATGGTCCAACTGAAATGCTTGCAAAACAAAATGGCTTGTTATAAGATCAAAGAAATGGAATCAAACTTAACAACTTAAGACAGTAAAGGGCCTGTGTTGTTGTCTCATCGATTGTTGTTATGAAGATGCAACTCCTCCTTGCAACAAGAAGCTCTCAGTCAAACCAAACCAAGCCAAGCCAGCACGCGTGTATAGGAGGGGCCGATGTGTGCCGCTTGGCACACGACATGCCTTAAAACACGGGGGGCCATGGCCTCCCTCAAGGGCCGTGCCCGTCTATGTCAGGGCCTCATCGTCATCATTCTCATCCACAGAGAGTCTCAGGACCCATCTAGCTCTTTCTCTCAGGATCTCTCGAGGCTCCACCATACGAGCCCGTCAACTCCTCTTGTTTTCCTCGTCCGTCTCCTGTTGCCATGGAGAGCGATGCTCCTCACACAGGGGAGGGGGATCGAGGGAGAGAGCGCGGCTAGGCAGTGAGCCAGCCGCATTCGTCCTTGAGCGTTCGTCTGTTGATCGGCCCACGTGGCTGGAACACGATTTAACCTCCTCAAGTATGGTTCTAATCTTGGTAACGACAACAATGACCTAACCCGCCGTTGGATTGGGCCGAGCTACATAACGTTGGACTCCTATGTCGGGGTGTGAGTTAAAGAAAGTCCTCCTCCTAGCTGGAGGTGGAATTTCGGTTCATGAACTGACGTGATTCTGTGCGAATAACGAGCAGTGCCAGCAGATCTGAAAAGTTATTGTTCTCGCTCGCTCCCGCTCTCGCTCCTCTCTTCAGAACCACCAGTAGGAACCTGGCACAAATACATTCAGCCTTGTTCAAGGTTCACAGCTCCCCTCTGAGCCCGAGTACAGAGAGACATTAGCATTTCTTTAAATGAATAATTGATTAAGCCGAAACAGCAGAATATGGAGCTAGCCATGATGCCATTATCTGCTAATAACATTCAGGGTATCTGTGCGGGGATGTGATTATATGCTTATATACCTTTTTCGTTCCCGTATTGAGTTTGTATAGTTTTTTGCAAGTATTCTTCTGTTGGAAATAAACTGAAGGTTGCTCTCTAAAAAAAGCAGAGAGAAATTCTGTCATGTTTTATGAGTCCCCTTTGTGTTCAAAACTCGCTCATGTTCAAAATCTGTTTGAGGAAGACCGTAAACATGCAAGCGTCTGGATAGGATTTTGAACACCGTTTTTAGGGAACAAGCCTTCGCCATAATGAAGTGAAACAGGTGAACTGAAATTTAGTGGGGGTTTTTCACCAGAAGGAAGTGCTGGAAATAATGCAGACTGAGCCGGCTGTGAGATACAGCTGGCGTGTCACAGCCACCCCAGGCAAGTGGTAAAGATCACCGCAAGTCCCCGGACTGATCACTCCCACAGAGAATTGTATCTCTGTGGAAATGCCATAGCAGCGCCAAGTAGAAGGGTGGCTTGTGGGAGTTGGCACTGCTCCCTAATAAAAAATATAGAAGTCTTTGTTTTTTATCTGAAGGCCATCTCGATACAGATATCTCTCTATATATATGTAAGCACGTAGGAGGATATTCAGTTTGTGTTTTTTTGCGAAGGGTAATAATAAACTTTTTGGTTGTCTTCAGACTTTCACTCCCATATAAAGTATACAATAATACTTGTTTTGCTATTGTAGTATAATATGGCTCTGTGCTTTGCTGGTACCGCTTTGGCAGCTCACGCCGGTGTGTTTTATGACCTTAGGGACTCTGCAGGGGGGAAAAATGAAATGGTAAAAATCCCCATGTCATAAAACCCATCAACATGAAAAAGGTGTCTAGGGCAAGATGGATGAGTTTAATTGCAATTGAGTTCCCATCTCGCAATTCTCACGTTGACTTGGTTCCCTGAAGTAACCGTTAAAGATGATGTGTCCTTCATTGTAAAAAGTCCTTGAAAAAACAGAACATAGGCTTGTTGTTCCTAAAGCATGTATTTCCTGTGTAGGAGACATGCTTCGCTGCCCGGTGAAGTGATGGAGAACCGAGGGAACATGGTGTCTGCCGGCAGCAGGAGAGGCTTTCCCTGCCGCAAGTGGAAGTCTGCTTCCTTTGGGTACAGTACAATGTTATTGCTTTCCCCCCTATAGTTAAAGTGTGTGTGTGTGTGTGTGTGTGTGTGTGCGTGCGCTCTTCAGCCAATGCAACATTTCAGGTGCTTTTGCTCAAAAACAAGTCTTGTTTCATAACCTGCTCTGGTGTAGTTGTTTTTCGATCACCGATGCACGCTATTGCCCCCGGGCATAAAGGCAGAGAGTCCAAGAAAACATGTCCCACGCTCGACAACTCTCTCTGCTTACTTATATTTATTTCATGACTCAGCACTTTTTGATGTCCCCGATGTGGCCTAACCCAGCTCGCCAGACAGAGAACCCATTAGATCCAAACTAGTGTGTTGTACCCGAAGCTCATCACCCTTCAAGCAGTCCAGATCCGTCTTGCAGAAACTGAGTTTGTTGAGGTTGTAAGAACCAAAACAACGTGATTGCGGAGAAAACAAAGACACACATACACACTGCTAGTCTGACACTGCATTGAGTATAAAACAAGTGTGTCCGCAGAGAACTCATTTGGTTCTCGGCTTTCCAAAAAAAAACAACCATATTTTGAAGTGTGCTGCTGGCTTTACGAAGCTGCGGTGGAACAAGGAGGAGCTGCAGAGGACAGCTGAATGCCTGGCTCCCAATTAAGTTTTGTTCTTTGTCATTAAATCCTGATCCGTAGATCTCTCATCTAAATTCCTACTTCGTGCACATTTTTACGTACCTTCAGCGTACGTAAAACGACAACGTTCTGGGTTCTGAAAACCTAAGGCCTCGACGTTGGCATTGACGTCTTGGGTAACCTTTCAGAAAAAAGAAACTGTTGATTGTTAATTAATACCACCTAGTCCCTTTGTGTTCAGCGCGCGCCTCTGCGTGAACACAGAAAGAGCTAATGGGTTAGATGGATCGTGACGGCGAACATAGCTGAGACACTGATCGGGGGAATTGTTTTTCCCGCCGTGTCCGCGACGCTGGGGTTCTTTGATCGCTGTTGCTGTTGGGTGTACTCTCTAATTAATTGACAATCATCTCCTCCCACCTGCGTTCGCCCCGTACATCTTGTTAGTGGTGATTCCTATCAACAATTCCAGCTGATTCATTACAGGTGATGATGATGAGGTGCTTTTCTCTGCACTGGAAAAGACGATTCTGAAGATTATTTGGGGTTATTTACAACTTTCTGAAACCAGCATTTTCTATTCGTATTTTTCACGCTCATTGGGCTCCTGATAGGCTGAAACCGATCTTAAAATAAATTGAACTTTGTTGTTGAGTTTTTCAACAGAAACTCTAAAGTGGTAAAAATGACCTAAAGTCCATTGTAAAAGGTAACTACGGATCAAATCAGAAGTTAATTATGTCGTTGTTGTTGATGTTGTTGCGTGGATCCTACCTAACTTACTTCAACGTTCCCTGGGGACCGGACTAATGGTCCTCCCATCTGGCGTGATGAAATGAATACCAAACACTGAATCCCACTCAGGGTTTTGCTTTGCCGTGCAGAGGCGGCAGGGCTCTCTGGGTAAACGGTTGAACCTGCTGCTGGCTGTCTCTGTGGCTGAAGAGCGCCGGTGATAGCGGTGGAGGTTCATTGCTTTTGGGAGTGCTGCACTACATCCTCTCTGGCAGGACATTAAATCATGCAGCTTGTTTATCTGCTGCCGACGCTGAAAACACTCACTAGTATGACAAACCTCAGTGTGAATCAACGCATGTTATGTGCTTTTATGTTTATCTATTTTTTTCGAGGGGACGTTTTGCTTTATATCTATGCATTTTATTTATAAAACCCAGAGCACACTTTCTATAGAAGTGACCATTAGAATATTTTCAATGAGTTTTCATATTTTTAAGTGTGTGTGTGTGTGTGTGAATACATCTGTTTGTGTATGTGTTATTACCCCTAACAATAACATTCAGAAAATGGATAAGTCATTTCTGGAGTCTAAGGTAAAGTATTATATTTACATGGAAAATATATTAAAAAGATGAGTCAACTCTGGTGAAGGTGACCATTTTAATGTTTGCAGTATAATATTGCTTTTGCCTGTATCCAAACTTAAGAGATTCTGGTGTGTGTATGTGCGTGTGTAAAGTATTCATAGGTCATTTGAGGAGAAGGTGACCAATTTAATTATTGTTTTGCAGTTTGAATTTCACAACCGCTCAGCCTGTCTACCTGTGGTGTCCCAGTGGCAGCAGGCCACCCCAGGGCGGGCTCTCTTCTGGTGCTTAGCGGTGTGTCATTTGAGCAATCTCTTTCTAGTTCAGCAGAACAGACCATGAGAACTGAAAAAAACACCCCACAGGGCGATTTGACCTTTTGTCACCTGGCACCTTCTTCTTTCTAATTCATTCGTGGGGATAGAAACAGTGGAAAGAAATTAACGTAGATGAATTGTACCCCATGTTTGCTCACACCGAAAACAACTCTGTTCTGGCTGTGAGTAACCACCAGGGTTGTTGGAGGCGTACAAGTTGGAGGCAGATGAGCAATTAAATCCAACTTTCTGCCTCTGAGGTACAACACCATGCATATGTAAATCTTGAAGGGGAATTTATTGCGTTCACTTTAATGCCAAAATTAGTATTTTCCTTTTTAAAGGAGGAGAGGCATTATTTTTTGGTAGCATTTTTTTTTTTGTCATATTTGCTGACCTGTCTGACTACCAGCCGTCTACATGCTACGTCTCCCATGACCGTAATCTTCCACGAGGCTAGGCAGACCTATTGCTAAAGCTAACGAGCTAGCCATATATACTATTTTCACTGCTTTCTCTAATTACCTACCCTACATTTCTGGTGTGTGTGTGTGTGTGTTTAATCCAGTTCAAGTGTAACATTGCTTTATTATTTAATTAAAACTTAAAGCACTAATAATTTAGGGTACTGGCTTTAATAACTACTTGCAGCTGCGCTGCATTTATATACCATGATGAAAGGAAAAGCTGCTTTATAAGGGTCTGTTTGGACCCGAGCGTCGTGGAGCTCGCTTCTCATCAGAGGATAGAAATATTTAGTTCCTGCTGTCTGATTGTGATGCGCGTGTGCCAAGTTTCCCGCCCGGAACACTAGCTCATTAAGTGTTTGATTGTTCTCCGTGGCCTCGTGGATTAAAGGGTCTCGCCTTGCTTTTTGGTCGGCTGGCCTCGCATACTTTTGCTGCCGGTTTTGCTTCCATTTCCTTTCCCGCAGGGAATAGCACACACGCTCACGCGCACGCCATCACACAGAGACACTGTCCTGAATGCTTTCCTCTCTCCTCCACAATCCCTCATTCTCTCTATGTCTCATCCATCACCATTTTAGTAAAAATTCACCTAGTGGGCTATCGCTAATGCTGCGTTTTGATTGGCCGAGCTACTAGTAGGCTATAAGCCATAGCCTACTAGTAGTGAAAACGCCGGCTTTGTAAACAAAAACAATGGCGGCTGCTTCGCGTTTTGAGGAAGTTTCTGACGATTTTATAAGCTCATTATTAGATTAATCAGTTCCAAATGCAACAAAGAAGTCGACTAAATATGGAATGAAGTTGAATTTTACGAAAAACAATTATCCCTCGAGCCCTCATGGGCTCGAGGGATAATTGTTAAATAGTCATGCGTCTGTAGCCTTCTGCAGCTATCCGTCAAAAACCTCCTACCCTTCCTCACCTTCCCCATCCCTCTACCACGGTTATTTTTAGGCTTCTTTATTGTTCAAGCCCGCAAATCGGATTTCAATAATACTCTTATTTGTTTCCTCCAAGGTTGAAGTGTGTGTGTGTGTGTGTGTGTGTGTGTGTGTGTGTGTGTGTGTGTGTGTGTGTGTGTGTGTGTGTGTGTGTGTGTGTGTGTGTGTGTGTGTGTGTGTGTGTGTGTGTGTGTGTGTGTGTGTGTGTGTGCATGCGATAACTGAGCACCTTCCCGTGAGGACCAGAGGCGTGCATTTCTTTTTGTCCACATCATAGTGGAGCAGAGAAAGTAGAGCAGCCATCACGGGGAAGCAGGAGAGTGGTTACAGGGAAAGGGGTTTAATTGCTTGATACCGGGGGAAGGACTGAGGTGATCGGAGGGCATGGTGTGCGGGTTCACAGTCACACTAGAAAAAAAGCACGGGCGGCGCATTACCCTGGTAGCGCCAAGGGAAGCGGGAAATATTGGGTCTGTCCGTTCCACCGTATTGAGAGGACTCGAGAGACTTTTAGGAGTGTACAAACCTTAAAGAAAGTATTTTGTATAATTTGTTGCGGTGGTCAAACCCAACAATCTATCCCAGTATCGACAACGGGGTATGGGGGGGGGGGGGGGGGGGGGGGTCATTGTGATATGACATCAGGATGAACAAGCCCTATAGAGACGATGTCATTGATCAGATTCCTCGGTTATTAGTGACGCTGCATTACCTAAACCCTACATCAGCATGTTAGCTCCTAAATCCACCACCACAACATCCCTGTGCATGCACTCTCACCCCTCACCGTTCAATACTCTCCATACTCCATACTCTCTTCCCCCTCACCATTCCATACTCTCTCCCCCCTCACCATTCCATACTCTCTCCCCCCTAACCATTCCATACTCTCTCCCCCATAACCATTCCATACTCTCTCCCCCTAACCATTCCATACTCTCTCCCCCCTAACCATTCCATACTCTCCCCCCTAACCATTCCATACTCTCTCCCCCCTAACCATTCCATACTCTCTCCCCCCTAACCATTCCATACTCTCTCCCCCCTAACCATTCCATACTCTCTCCTCTCACCGTTCAAGACTCTCTCCCCCTTTCCCATCTTCACAGCTCACTTGAAAAATCTGCCTTCCTGCCCTCCTCTACTGTATGATTCCCTCCCCCCCCCCCCCCGCCCCCCTAAAGAGAAAGGCATCCCAGTAGATTAGTGGGGCTGACGTCCACGCCTGACGGGGTCGGACGGGAGGTCGAATGGGGTCGTGCCTGCGGTTTATATCTTGGAGACACACACACACAAAACATCCCTCAGGGATCGTTCTGTGAGCTTTGTTTAAAAGTACTTTAATAACAAAGTCCTTTTTGTTGCACTTCCTCCTATGATTTTCTTTTATAAGAAAGAATTCGTTCTGGCTTCTGATCACGCTTCTTATGTGAAGCACTGTGTAAAAAAAATAAATAAACTGGCTTCAGAGCTTGGTCCTGGGATTCAATTCATGCATTAATAATATCCCCCGGTTGCCTCACGGTCTTCATCATGTTGAATAGCTGTTACAGCAGCCGTGGTGGTGTAGGTGGAGCAGGCGGTGGTGGTGGTGATGGAGGCGGAGATCTCCAGTCTCGATAACACTGCACAGCGTATTGATTACTCTGAACGGCCTTCTTTTGGCTCCGTTGCAAGTGGCTAATAGGCGCTGCGCTGAACATTGCAGATGCAGGGGGAAAACACATTATGGACGGTGATCTACCCACGGGGTGGCTGGGGGGGGGTGTCATGAGATGATCAAGAGGTGCTCATCAGAGGTGAAGGTAGTAGCACGGTTTCCATGGTTTGCTTGAACAAATTTATAAAGGCATCTCCACACTGCAGAGCTCCCTCCTGAGGGTAGGGATGTTTATTAGTATTGCGCTTTTGCTAGCTATTTGCTCCTTAGAACTTAGCGAGGTAATATCGTAGCCGTACATAGGAGGTTACATGACAGGACCTTGAGGAACCCCAACCTATATGTTACTTTTATTTAATTATCCTCTGGCGGCTGAAACGCTGAAACCTCTACGATTGGCCATCCCATCCAAGCCTATAAAACGACTCTCTCTACATCGGCCCCATTACTGGCTGCACGTGTTCCACCACCGGCACTGTTCTGTAAAATTTAGCCTGCGCCGAATGGTCAGTCACAGCAATGATTTAATAGGCCAATGAAACGGTGAGCCCGTTCCAATTACGTGTTTGAACTCTCTCACTGGGAAGGCGCGCCGCCCACTTTGATGTTCCCCGACCTCTCCTTCCTCATTGCCCCATGAGTTAATTATTGGCCTCGCACTGCACCATGAAGCTGTTTCCCCACCACACAAGGCCCGGGATCTGGAACAAATGGGTCCATGTGGCCTTATGTAGCTTTAACTCGCCCTCCCTCCCTCCCTCCCTCCCTCCCCTCCCTCCCTCCCCTCCCTCCCCCCCCCCCCTCTGGTCCTCGCTCTCTCTAGGGGAGAGGAGCAGATGAGAACACGGAGGGTATTGTGCTGTATCACTCCTACCGTTTATACATTTTTATCGTGAGGTGAAATGAGGATGCAGAATAAGGAATTTAAAAGTGTGTGTGTGTGTGTGTGTGTGTGTGTGTGTGTGTGTGTGTGTGTGTGTGTGTGTGTGTGTGTGTGTGTGTGTGTGTGTGTGTGTGTGTGTGTGTGTGTGTGTGTGTGTGTACCTGCACATTAGCTGCTCTAAAGACATGAGGTTCACGGAGACAAGGCCAGGTTATACATGTGATTAAGAAATGTTAATCTGCAGCCGTGGTGTGATATGGTTCATTGATTAACATTTGAATAGTCCCAATATTGAATTTTGTGTGTCAAATGTAATTGTAGTTTTTCATTGATTTACTTTGTCAGCAGGGGTGAGGGGATCGTAGCTTTTGTTTTGTGTAATTCTATAAGCCCGATGGTTTAATATTGTGTCCTCTCTAGTGTGAGTTGTGAAGTATATAATGGATTTCACACATGTGTCATCATCCACACACAGGGTGTACATCTTCTTGTCCGAAATGACATTCTGATGATGATGAAGATTATGGAATATAATAGAAGAAGAATTATCTTGGTCATTATACCCGGGTACAATTACATTTCCATGGCTTCTCCCAATGCAGTTTAAGTAAGAAAAGGCAAAATATCAAAGCAAAACCAGAAAGCAGCAGTAACAGAAGCATAATGTTTAAAAAGTGACGCATGTTTAAGAACAAGTTGGAAAGAACAAATTGGTTGACTTTAAATACATAGATGCTAAATATTTGTGTTTTTGTGTGTGTGTGTCTCTGTCTGTGGTTTTCTGTGTTTTCAGGCGTGTCACAGGGCTTGATACGTGTTTGTGTGTCCCCAACAGTTCCTGTTATCTGAGCTGTGTTCTGGGCAGGGAGGATATGATGGAGGGACCAGCTCTGGGAGAAAGGCTTTTCCTCAGTCCATTGAACAGCTAGCTATCTCTCTCTCGCTCCTTTGGTCTTGTCGTTGGTTTTAAGGCATCAAAGATTGTGACACGTATAGAGTTGCCTGTTACACTTCATCTGGTCTCATTTTCTACACATTAACCAACATTCAGTTTGATTTTCTCTTCTCAGTCATTTCTCCATGGGCATAACCGCTGAAACTCCCATTGCCATTTTCTTCCACCCTTTTCCGTTCCCTGTATTTTAACATGCATCTGTTATTCCTTCCCTTTTCAAAACAGAGCGGTTATTTTTACAGTAACCTGTGCTCCCAGGCATCTGTCAGTGTTTGACGGACAGTATGCCACACACAGAGAGGTCGTACACCCACGCCGTAGAACAGGTCAAGGCTCACTAAGAGCTGGGCCATTCAACTCTACAAACATTTGCCTTTGAAAGTGTGCCCACAAAAAAAAACGACTGTACAAACAGGACGTTGAGCGTACCTTGAAGCATAGCGGCAACTGGAAACTGAAACAAAGTGTGCCGTTTTGGCACGTTTCATGCAATCCGCAGCTCCCCTTCTTGTTTATGTTAGATAAGGTTCATTTCAACCTGTGCCATTCTGTGTGTGTGTGTGTGTGTGTGTGTGTGTGTGTGTGTGTGTGTGTGTGTGTGTGTGTGTGCGTGTGTGTGTGCGTGTGTGTGCGTGTGTGTCGTGTGTGTGTGCGTGCTGAGCGTGGTGTGCAGTGGTGAACATGAACTCGAGTGTCTCTCTGGTTGTGTGTGTGTGTGTGTGAGATAACATAATAACTTTAGCTGGATAATTCCTCACAACAGCCGAGATGTGCTCTGACACAACATAGCACGCAACAACACTGATGAGATACCCAAGCGCTGCTAGCTACCTCAAGCGTGCGTTGCTAAATCATTAGGACTGGTACTTCTTATGCTTGACATTGCGGTGTCAGATTGTTATCCGTATCCCTCCCATGTTTGATTTAGTCTATACTCGGAATAGCTTCCCATTCCTGGCATTGTTTGTACATTTGTCACATGGTGCTCGCATAGGCTTTTATACAAATGGAAAGAAAACTCTCTCTCAAAGTGTAATATCCATGCATGGAAAAGCAGCTTGATTGGAAAAGATGATTGTATTTTCTTTATTTCTTCTCTACATATTATCCATGGCAGTTTTTCCTTTTTAACCTGTGTGTCGGAGTCTCTGAGCTGTGAAATGGGTAAACGTATCCACAGAGCACAAAGACCTTCACACGGTTGACACCTGGTACGCAGGTGTCTCATTCAGAGTCATGATCAAGTGTGCCCTGATCCATCTGATCACCCCCCCCCCACTGCTGCCCGAGGTTACACAGAGGCCAGGGTACCACGGCCTTGTGTTAAACCCTTCACGGTGTCGCCCGCCGCCGCCTTGCGTACCTTAGGGGATGTAATCCAGGAAGAGATTAGTGGTAAAGCAGGAAGTGGAAGGTGCAGGGGGGTCCGCCACCGAGCCTATCACTTCATCAAGCGCCAGCCCAGGGGGGTCTCGCTGCATGGCTGACGCTTCTCTCCATCTGATGGGGCGGCGTAATTTGCAATTCCCCAGCTCTGGGGGGAGGAGGAGGAGGGGGGAGGGAGTGGGGTCGGGGGTGTTAGTCTTGGAAAGAAATCAGACTTGAAAGTGTGGGTGCCAGTCCACGGCGGAGGCAGTGGGATACAGCTGTTAGTGTGACTGGCTGGCCCCGTGATGTAGTGGTCGGGGGCGAATGCCCCCAGTGACGGAGTCGCTTGTAAGAGAAGGATTAGATTCCACGCACGGTCGATTTCCCCCCTGCCTAGACCTAATAAGGGCAATAAGCCTCATCAGAGCTGTAACCGTTAGCCTGGGGCTTAAACATTGCTTATTGCCTCCACAACGAAGATGTATTGCCAAGGAAAAATCGGATCATTGAGAACCTTCATTCATCGATAGTGGGAGGACCTGCTTGACCATTGCTCGCTTTTGAAGCTGATGAAATGCCGACTATGTTTTGATTGGTTAGCAGTAGGAACTTGCTGACTGAGCAATCAGCAAACTCGGTTCAATGTTTGTCTTTCTGTTGTGAAAGCATGCGTGCGATTGCATACGTTGCATAAAAGACAAACTGATCCAGAACAGAACTGATTTCACGTTCAAGTAAGTTTAGTTGTGGTTCAGTATGTCTTTTTTTACTTGGCAGCCACAGCATACCTGACCCAGGATTACCTCTGTAGGATTGATGGGGTCGGCTTAACAAATGACACACTGCAAATAGGCCTTTCTGAAATACAAGCCTTTCAACCTCCCCACTGCCCTTAGAGAACTTACAGCAAGGCCTCGGAGGTCACCAGGCGTCGCAGTTCTGTGTTTCCTCGAGAAGAGACCAGTGTTGTGTGTGTGTGTGTGTGTGTGTGTGTGTGTGTGTGTGTGTGTGTGTGTGTGTGTGTGTGTGTGTGTGTGTGTGTGTGTGTGTGTGTGTGTGTGTGTGTGTGTGTGTGTGTGTGTCTACGGGGGAGGTTGCCAGCCTACACAGCCATGTTATGACAGGCGACAACAACATGAAAAATAAATGCCCAACCTCTCTCTTCCTGAGCAGGGTCAGGGGTCAGCAGTAGCGGGGGAGCTCAATTTTTCCAGCTGGTGCCACTAATTGCAGGGGTTAGAGAACAAACGTGTGTAAGGTGGATATTTGATGCGTGAATAATAGCTATGTTTATTTATGTTCAGCCCTACCGTGTTGTTGACCACGTTGGGTGTGGAGCTGTGCAGATTGGCATCGTCAACGGTCCTCACCCTCTTTGTGTCTCTGATCAAGCCGTTCGATTCGTCTTCCCTCGCATATTCATATAATAAGCAGGGGGTGTAAAAATATTTCTTGCTGAGCTATATTCCCTGAAACGGTGTGCACTGCAAACCACTAATATTACAATAATCAAATAGACACTCTGGGGTCCTGAGTGTGGCGCGTGAGGTGAAGCACTGCCATCTGGTGGTCGGCAGACAATAGTGCTGTTTGTAAGGTTTGGTACCTCTTACTGTCTCTATTGGTTGATGTGGACACAGAGACACAGACACACACACATGCATGCACAGACACACACATGCATGCTAAGACACACAAACAGACACACACACACGCACCTGCACACACACACACACACAGAGATACACACGCACGCACAGACACACACAGACAGACACAGAGGCACACACACACAGACACACAGAGAGCTAGCAGATTTTCATTTCCTCCATTGCTTCTCTCCCAGGCCAGTATTGGAAACAAGGAACCCAGCAGAGCAGCTTAGTTAAAGGACTAAATGAGGCTTCCCGCTGATCCGCAGGCACAGATTGATCCATCCGTGTTCATCTGTCACAGCACATCCAACCCTCCTCTCCAAACAGGAACACAATCAAAACTGTGCTACAGTAAGACCGGGCCTAGTGTGGGCTCACTCTCCAGCAAATAAGCCATAGGGCGTAGAGGCAGCGCTGCAATCATTGTGAGGACTCATGTTGTGTTGTGGTTCTAGTCCCCCCCCCCCCACCATATTTTACTATGACATAATCAGTAATGGTGTGTATTTTCATTTTGGATGTAGCCTGCGTCTTCTATTGGTTTACATTTGTTTGGTTGTTTAACTACTCATTTGCATAATGCAATCATCTGGAGCAGGCCAAATGCAGTGAGTTCTGTTTCATTAAGTGGCATTGCTATTCATGTTGTCGGTCGACTGTGATGAGTTCAGATGATCAGCAGGAGCCTTTTATCGGCGTGTGGACACATTTGTAGCACGCAGCATTTACCTGTGGGTCAGAGAGAGCAACAACACGGCCCTTGTGTGGAACCACTCATATACAAGCATGAACACCGCGTTGGCCTTTGGATTATTGGCGTGAACATCACCACCATATCAGAGAGGCCAAGACTGGCTGCGTTTTCCGATGTTCTCACTTCTTAACCAATTTCAAAGTGTTGTTTTTATATTCAGAATACCCAACTCCCCTGTTTACTTGTATTTGTTTACAAATGCTTCTCTCAGCCTCTCCAATATGTCGGCGATGACGTTACGATCCAATATTCAAGCTCCCTGTATGTACTGCGGTGTCCCCGACTGTGGCCCGCACAGAGCAGCAGACCCCGAATCAGTGCACTGCGCATCACCCGTGTTTGTCCTACGACCAGGACACTCGGTGGGGTTATGTCACAACGCTCTGCTTGAACGCCATTATTTATGCACCTTTTTGATCCTTTTTGGTCCTTTTAACAAAACGGATCGTTGCAACCATTTGTAGCGTCTAAAAGCCACTCGGCCTGAATACCTCTCCACGCTTGAAGGGGCAAATGGAGACATGTTCCCCGCCCAGCAGAGCTCCCTGGGCCCATTGGCATTCTGTGGGCTGCCGGGCTTCACCCGCACTGTGATTCCCTGACACTTTGAGGCTGTGCTCAGTGAGGAGGCGTTGCAGTTGGCTGCTCCTTCAAGAGGGCAAGGAGGAGGCAATTAGGCTGCAGCTCATCTGTATTCACTTCCTGTGAGGCTAAAGCCAACCCTTTTTCAATATGTCTCTGCTTTTAAGTTGTGTGTGTGTGTGTGTGTGTGTGTGTGTGTGTGTGTGTGTGTGTGTGTGTGTGTGTGTGTGTGTGTGTGTGTGTGTGTGTGTGTGTGTGTGTGTGTGTGTGTGTCTGTGTGTGTGTGTGTGTGTGTCCTGGAATGGCCCGTCCTGCTGAATCAAAAGGTGCCATATGGAATGAGGGGGTGGTTGGCACTGAGAGCCCACCACCCAACACTGCATGGAAGATGTGTGTGGGTGGTCATGCTTCGACGCACAAATGCACACACAGGCCGATGGGATTGAGGTCTGCAGGACAAGAATAAAGGACGACAATCAAAAAAAATAGCTTAAATGGCTCTCGTATTGACTCTATTGTTTTGAGCACATCTGTGTATGTGTGCGCTCCTTAGCAAGAGGTTGCATATTTCCTTGTAGTGGCCATAGCATGGCTATAGAATTCTACAATACAGATGTATTGAAACCCAAATGGTTGGTGGCTCCCCTGTTGGCACATCTGTCCATTTGGCAGCGTGTGTTGCTCAGCGCTCCTCTGCTGGCTGTGTGTGAGCGTGTGTGAGCCGACTGCTAATGCTCTGCCCCGGGCTCCCCCAGCTCCCCTCCGTGAGGATGGACATTGATCACGTCTTCGCCCCCCACTCAAAGTTTCCTTGCAGTGCTTTCCATCTCTCTCTCTCGCCCTCTCTTACTTTCCCTCTCTCTCTCTTGCTGTCGGTGTCTCTCGCTCTCTCCCTCCATTGCTGAGCTGAACAGTCCTCCGGCCCCTCGTTGTGAGGACGTACAGCCCCGATCAGTTTGCTGAGAGCTGTTTAGTTGGCAGCAGCTCCCCGGGCACAGCTGTGCTTGGCTGTCACGGCAGCGCGCCGCGAGTACATGCTCCAGACAAAAGACCTGCAGCGCGGGGCGCCTCCCTGTCTCTGTGGGGGACACGTGACGCGGGGGGCATATCGACGCCAAACGTGGTTCAACCCCAGGTTGAAATGATGCAACAGGCGTTTGTAGTATGCAAGTGAGCATTTACTATTCACACACTCGCACACACTGGTACAGACTACAGTGATTTCCAAGCACCACCCACCCCTGCTTTTAACTTTAATGACATTGATTTGTGCCGTAGAAGTTGTTTCCAAAGGTAGAACACACAATCCCCCTCTTGGGACTGTGCTTGTGTTTTCAGTACAGGGGGGTCTCTCCGTGTCTGTCTCTCGCTGCTTGCATTTGTAAAGACCCTGTTTCCAAGATGACCTATACTGTTGGTGAAATTGGATTACTGCAGCTCATTTGTCATTTGTTTCCTTCTAGGCATCTGTTTTTAGCTGGTTGTGTAAGGGAGTATTGTTCCCAATTAAAAAGCCTGGCAAATGAAATGGCTTCATCACCATCCCTCTCTCTTGTTGTCTCTCTCTCTCTCTCGCTGTCTCTCTCGCTGTCTCTCTCTCTGTCTCGCTCCCTGGCTCTCTCTCTCTCTCTGGCTAACCGCACAGGCTAAGCCTGGTACCCCTGGGTGCTGGTGTCTTGTGCAGGGCTGGGGCTCTGGGGCTCTGGTTACAACCCGTCCCCTTGCACACCGGCCTGCTTGGGACGTGGTTGCCAGGCGATGGTTGTCAACAGCTGCCTCTCTGCCAGACAGGGTGCCAGAGGATGCTGCTGATGCTGAGCCACACATTCGTAACACTATTTACCGTCTGTTTTTGAATAATAAACATGCTCTCATGTTTTTGTTTTTTTATTCCTGTCACAGTTTGCCATCGCAAATGAATCATCCCAAGAGAATGTCATTCTTTTCTCTCTTCGCCAAATCAAAGGGGAGCCCTTTATTTTTTATTTTATCGTTTTCTTATATTTGATTTATAACATTTCCCCGATTTTTATGTGATGTCTTTATGACGCAAGGGCAGTGCAAGCCACTCTAATTCCTTCTCATTTCACATGCATATTTAGTTTGCCGTGTGTCATCCATTGAGGAAAAAAAGAGGAAAAACTGGGTACACTCATACTGGTAAAGTCACCTCTTCTCTGCTCATTATCCTCTTCCTTTCACTCCGTTCCATTATGTACTGATTTTCCTTTTTATGCTCCCGAGACACGCTTGTTTCTGATGCCACACACCATCTGTCTGCTGTTGGCCCGCGTGGTGAAGAGCGCCTTTACCTAGCGCTTATTTTCCCACAGCCTCATTAGAGAGGAGAGCCGCGGCAGTTGAAAGAGACGCTACAGAGGAACGCATCGATTCCACCGGAGAAGGGAACATAAGGAGGGGGACGGGGGAGGGGGGGAGGAGGGGATGGAGCAGGGAGGGGAGAGAGAGGAGAGGAGAGGAAGGTGTGGTGTAGGTGAACCAGAGAATTTATTATTATTTATTTATGTAGAAAATTGGGTTTGAAGGGGTTGTTGGAGATTGGGTGAGACAGTAGCAGAGAGGGAGGGAAAGAGAGAGGGAGGGAGAACGGGTGAAGAATGGCATGATAATGAGCCCTACCTCTGACACATCCTCCTGTTTCTATGGAGACCAAGGAGCCAATCACGTGGCCCGGTGCAGGACCGTACTATCCGGGATGGAATAAGAGGGTGGAGTGGAGACGTGGTTTCCCAGCCCGTCCGTCTTAATGAGACGTATGATCCGTCCCCCCTGCTGGCCTTGCCCTGGGCTGCAGGCTCCTTTGTTGTTCCAGGCAGCCCTCCTCCTGTCCCTCCCCTCTCCCACGTATCGCCATCCCATGCCTCAGCAGGTGTCCACACACGGGCTGTGCATCAGCCGCACACCGGCAGCACCCTCCAGCTCCTCTGCTCTGAGCCGCACATACGCGCACACTTGGGAGGCTACATGCATATATTCACACACATATATACACACACATAAAGCCCATATACAGAGACACACATAGACGGATAAACACACACACACAGACACAGACACACACACACACACACACACACACACACACACACACACACACACACACACACACACACACACACACACACACACACACACACACACACACACACACACACACACACACACACACACACACACACACACACAGAGAGAGAGAGATGCACACATCCACACACACCATCCACACACACAGAGAGAGATGCACACATCCACACACACACAGAGAGAGATGCACACATCCACACACACCATCCACACACACACAGAGAGAGATGCACACATCCACACACACACAGAGAGAGATGCACACATCCACACACACACAGAGAGAGATGCACACACACGGATAGACGGATACACCCCCCCTCCCGTTGGCTGCTTGGGCGCTCCTTGTTACATCACGTGCACTGGCTCTCTGGCTGCCTGTGTTTGTGACTGGGAGCGAAAGAGAGGGAGCAGAGTGAGGAAGGGGGAGAGAGAGAGAGCGAGAGCGAGCGTGTGTGCACGGCGTGTGTGAATGTGACTGAGCCTCCCGACACCGTCTCGTCGTCGCGACAGCCCCTGACCAGTACTCCTCTAGGATGGACAAGCCCAGCGTGTGGCGCGCCGTGGTGAGCACCACGGACCCCCGGAGGGCACGGGACCCCGGGTGTCAGCCCCCAAGACCCAGCTCTGCCATGGCGTACCGGCTCTACGACATGTGAGTAGCGTGCTCTGGGCGGCGGAGCGGGGGGGGTGGGGGGGTAGGGGGGTCCGAGCTACCTCGGTCCCATCCCCTGGGTCGCAGATGGCAGTATGGGAGGCTTGGGGGGGGGGGGGGGGGGGACAGGGATTGCAGTGCCTCTATTGTTGAGTGGCGGTGCTGAGTCACCTATGGCTTTCAAACCCAGCACCTCTCTCTTTCTCCCCCCTTCTTTCTCTGCTTGGTAAACAGCCGCTGTCCGGCCCCTGTCCTGCAGGGGTAAGGCTCCGGCTTCAAGGAGAAATCAGACGGGAACATTTAACTGTCCTTGTATAGTGTGGTGCGTCTGTTGTAAGGGAAATGACAACATGGGCATGTGAGTGTGTGTTGTGTGTTCCATGTCTTGGAAAAGTGACAAATTTATGGGTGATGCAGTGCCAGCACAGATTTGGCACATGAGTTCCTCCCAGCTATGTGTGTGTGTGTGTGTGTGTGTGTGTGTGTGTGTGTGTGTGTGTGTGTGTGTGTGTGTGTGTGTGTGTGCTTGTGTGTGTGTTGTTGTGTGTGCATTGTGTTGTGTGTGTGTGTGTGTGTGTGTGTGTGTGTGTGTGTGTGTGTGTGGTGTGTGTGTGTGTGTGTGTGTGTGTGTGTGTGTGTGTGTGTGTGTGTGTGTGTGTGTGTGTGTGTGTGTGTGTGTGTGTCTACATATATTGCATGTTTTCAGAGTGTGTCTGCAGTCAGGGTATATATGCGGCTGGACCAGGCTGTTATTTACGGTTAGCCAACTCTCAGCCCTAGTCCCACTGGCTCAGCCTCCCCGGCCATCTGAGACCCATGTGGCAGTTTGCAGGGGAGCAAGCTACATGGAAAAGTGCTCATTTTCTCTTCTCTCCCCCCCCCCCCCCCTCCCCATTTTGTTCTCTCGCTTTAGTTATTTTCGGGCTTCTGTTATTTGAGTTTGTGCTGTTTGCTTCCGGTGCTTGCTGCAGACATCACATGGCACGACGTGTGGTCGCAGAGTCCTCGGAGAGCATCCAAGACACCTAAAGACGTCTCATCATCCGTCCACCTCCATGTTGTGTGTGTTCACCTCATTCACCCAAACATGTGACAAAATGCAAGATTTTGTTAATCCACGTTTTTTCCAATGGGTAGATGTGTTATCCCGCAAAAAACGGGTGGCATTTAAACGCTGAGATCGACCGGTTCCGGGCCTCCCGGCGGTGTGGTTAAGCCCGTCTCAGTGCTGGGCGACCGGGCCAAGTGGTGGCGTTATCAGCGTGAGGCATCGCTCTACCTGATGGAGGTATCAGTCAGCTTAATGAGCGAGAGCCGAGACCTTCACGGCCCTCTGCCGAATCCTTCATAGGCAATCTGGTCTTGTCACTCAGGCCCGATAATGGACCACTATCTTCCCTCCTTCTCTGTCTTCGGCGTGTTGGAGTGCGGGTCAAGCATGATTCTCCCCGCTTCCCTCTCTGATCCCTCTGTTCTGGTTAGGTGGAAAAACGCTGGAAAGCACTAGTCACGCCCGCACGAGATTGCGATTTATTTCCCTTTGGAAAATTTCTTCATGATGACGAAAAATGAAATCTCTATTTTGTTCTCGCTCTGATTCAGTATCAGGGCCCTGTTTCCCCTCTACCCCTCCTCCCCCACCCCCAGGCCTTCCTTGAAACTACCACTCATCCGTGAGTAGTCCCAACCACTGCTAAAAGAAAAGGAAGCAACCGCTAATGTGGAACACTGTCTTGTTGTTGTTGTTGTTGTTGTTGTTGTTGGTGATCTAGCATTCGGCAATATGAGTCTGCTTGAGTTGTGACTCATGCCAGGCGTTGCTGGGACACAGCGTTGCTGGAACCCTCTTACAAGGAGGCCCTGTCTCACTCCTATAATGTATTTTCACCATCGCTTATGCGCCTTCTGCTCTTCTTGATTATTATCATTGGAGGCACGCGCGCTGTAACAGCAGCACATTGGTGGTCACGGGGGGGGTGGGGGGTCTTGCCTCATGACTCCCCCTCATGGTCCTGAGGGGCCTGCTGATGCACCGACAGAAAATACTTGACAAGTGTTTAGGTTGCTGAGGTACAGCCCACCCAATGTTGACGCTTTGTTTAACACTGTGGCCTCAGTCTGTGTTGCCTCAATGTGTTTCTGGAGTATAATGGTGATTGTCACTCCTGTCACAACGCTGTAATTAGTAGCCAGGATAGGGCTTTTACTTTGACAGGGGCCACTTAGTTCACCGGTTTTTCATTCAAACTACTGGTGCAGTGAAATATGGAAACAAGTCGGACTGCACAAAGCTCCAGTGATGGGGATGTTTTAGTAATCCTGATTACCCTTTCATTTAACTGTGGAGAGGAGCTACAACCACAGCCTTATTGTGGATGTAGAGGTGTACTCTGTCTCCTTCTCCTAGGTCTGTAGAAAGCTGGCCTTATCATATGTATGCCCTTTAAGGGACTCGATGCCTCACATCCTTAGGAGACTGTGTTCGGTAGAGCAGGCGATGCTCAAATATCCGCCGCCCCCTCCGCCCTGTATTGGCTGGCGGTGAATGTAAATTAATTCTCATTGTACAGCGCCTGCCCCAGTGACGCAAGAGATGAGGAAAAACCAAGTGCGTCATGACTGGCTGTAAGCGGCTGACGGCACACTGCTTGGCGGGAGAGAGCACAGGTTCTGTGGACTCTGCTCACACAGCGAGAGCCACACGGGCTGCCAGCCTGGCGTGGTCCCACACATGCCCAGGGCCCATGGTGAGCAGTGGGACTACATGCCGGACACGTACACTGCCATGTGAATGACCGCTTGCTGTCACTTTGCATAACCTTAATGTACGGGGAGGCATGGAGTTCCATGACTGAAAGTCAGTCTCCACCCACAACAACAAAAACAATAACAGCAGTAGCAGGGTGGTGCTGGTATGGAGGACGCATCCCTGCCGTTGTAGGAGAGTAAACCAGTCAGATTCAGGGCGGTCTTGTCGCCATGGAAGGGCACTGTGTTTGACCTTTCATTTAGAGCACTGAGTGGGTTGAATTCATAATTTGAATCATCTCTTCTTGGACCAAAGCAACACCCAGTGATTCACTGTCCATGCTGAAAGACCCAGAAAACGACAGAACGGGGCCATGCCCTGTGCTTCACACCGAGGGGATATGACAAAGCAGGTGCGGACGAGGGTTTCTGGAGGTCGTTGAGTCAGAGTCAGAGAATAAGAGAAATGATCCGTTGTGTCACGTGCCGACATTGGAGCGATGGCTGCTTCTGCAAGGGCAGCAAAAGATAAAAAAGAAAAAGGTTGACCGAAGCCTGGCATTTGACCAACCAAACCCACTTTAGACCATCTGGGTATTTATAGACCCGGGACGCTAATGGAGCTAACGGCTAGCTTGTTTGTCATTGCCTGATGCTACAGCTGTGCGCTGGAGCACTGAGGGGCCACACGGAGAGACCGGCAAGAGGACCGGGCGTCAGAGTCCTCTGTGGCACATCTTAGTGACGGGCGTAGCTCTCCTTGGGGGGTTAGGGGCACTGACTGGTTTTTGTGCATTGTGGGGTTTGAAGCAGCCCATAATGAGGCCCTGGCGTTGCCAGCAGGGGCTGAGCGCAGTGAGGAGGCCAGGGAGCATGAGAAGAGGATTCAGCTGAAGGAGCTCTGGGGATGTGGGTCCAGGGTTATGACTAATGGTTACATAATAGCCACTGTGCCAAGACGTCAAAGGGCATGTGCATCACTGACACCAAGGTTGTGAACGTCGTGTTCTGCATCCTAAATGCATTCTGAGTGTTTGTCTTGTTCGTATTTGGTTTCTGTTTGATTTACCTGTTATTTACTTTCATTTTGTTTGACTTCTTTAATTCTGGAGTGCCTTGGCATAATATATGCAGCTACTCCACAAATGACAGATTCAATCTAATCACATCGCAGCAATCATAGCATACCACAGACTGGTGCATCCTATGTTGATAATAATAACATCAGCAAACTGTGAACCCAAGAGACGTGATTGTGATAATATTCCCTGATTAATTAATGATGTAACTATTTGGTCGTAGAAAGGTTTAAATCCTCCCTCAGGAAAGATGGTGCTCTATCGGTTCTGTTGGCCTCAGGATAGAGAAGGCCTTCAAGACAGTTTGCGGACCCAGAATACTAAAGGATCAAATTAAATGCCAGCTGCATAGTATCTTGGTTGGTTAAGATGTCCGTCCTCCTCTGAATCTCAAAAGACTTGAGCAGTGTAATGCGTCTTCATCTTGACCTTCAGTTTATAATTTTCCTTCTCCCTTAGATTCTCTGCATCGCCATCCTGGCTTTGTCCTCACGACCCACATGCTTGTGTTTCGGCCCATGCCTTGCCTCCACCTCTCTTCCGCATGGCCGCTCGCAGGCTAGGGGCCAAACAGCTGTACTTGACAATCTGTTTCAATCTGCAGGAGAATGTTCTACGCACGATAACCTTCATGTACCCTCATCTCTCTGAAACGAACTATACTGAAATATGGTATTGAGTCATACCGTGAAGCTTTTCACCGTCCACCTAGGATACCGTTGTTTCTCCTTATGTCCTCACTTGCCTGCCGTGAGATCCTTCTTGAGTGCTTTATATTGATCTTCCATATACATCCATGGACACTGGCAAGCAAGTGCAATACGCAAGCCATGGGAGATAGAAATATGGATACGTCTAGGCTTTTAACCTAGACAAATATCAGTTTTGCTGCTTTGAAGCTGTGTATTTAAAAACGGCAATGGGATTATTCAAGTTTATGATCTTGCACTAAAATTAACACACTGTATGATGTTTAAGTTCTTTATTGACTGACAGAAAAATGGACCAACAGTAATATATTTAATGCATTGTACACATTAAAACGTCCAGCAATATTGTCATCTATAAATGAATTGGCATTTCTCTTTATTAGTATTTTTCAAATTGATCTGTCACTGATCATTTGATCATACTTGCAGTGGAAATGCAGGAAATGCCACAATTGTCCACAAGGGGGTAGACTATTCTAAGCCATCTTTACACACACTCGTCCTTCATACCAGAAACCATTCCCATCTCATTCTGTTACCAGCCTGGGTCTGTTTTTCATAACAGTCCTTTATCATAAATGGAAACGACAAATCATTCTCATTCTTTGTTGGTATTGTAGTTCAAAGTTGATCTCCTATTATTTTAAGTATGCAAAGTGCTCTGTTCGCCAGGATAAACCTTTTACTCCCCTCTCATTCAGCTCTGTTTCTCTCACAAGCCTCACTGCAAACCCTCTCGCCCCTCTATTGTAGTGGCGGTATGTCACTCAACCCCCCCCTGCTCAATCTCCCTTCTCCAGCCTCCCTCCCTGCCCCATCCTACCTCTCTTGCATGCTAATGTCAATCGCTCGCTCTCTCACGCTCACCCTCACTCTCTCACGCTGCGTTTGAGTAGAGGGGGCCATTTCCTGCGTTTTATGTTTTTGTATTGACTTGGCTCGTCTTCCTCTTGGAGCACAATGGATGGGATGCTTCTGCAGCTTAGAGGTGATGGACTTGGCGTGGTCATGTAGTGCCTTGCATCCCCTCCCTCCTGTCTGTAAAGGGTCATTATCGGCCCGTATCATTGCACTCTGAGGTACCGGGAGGAGGAGGAGGATGTGGGGGGAGGCTGGGAGCCGAATCATCGGTCACTTTGTATGCGGCATTTGTGTCCTTTATTCTGCCTGCTGGCTGATCTAACAGGCGTCTTTCTGTGTCTCCTTTTACAGGCCTTTGATGTAAACGGAAAACAAAACCAAATGCGCTCATCGCCACTAGCCTTCTACCGCACCATAAAGATGGTTTATAGTCGAGATGTAATGAGTAGCTCTAGTTGCCATGCACCTACCAGACATACAAGCCCCATGCACCCCAACGCACATACACACTCACAGAGATGATGGATACACATTGATGATTGCTGTTATCAAGGTAGAGTTCACCTTGATAACGACCTTGACAGTCATGAGGATGAATTGGGTTGCGCATTGTTTTCCTCAGGAATGAGAGTCATCCTTAGCCTGGAGACCATCCTGATCACGCGACCGCCCATTCTGTTTCGCCTAGCGGATCAGTCTGGACCTTTAGCCCCCCCACATCAGTCATACGCTTTCAGTGGGCGGGAGCACTCCTTGACAGACAAATTCCTTCAGCTAATCAGCTTAACAAAACATGTGACGCCATCCTGGTGTGCTGTTCAGTGGGATACACAGGATAAAGACGAACAGCTCAAAAGTATTTCTGCTGCTGAGAAATCCCACTAGCGCATACTCTTGTTCTTGTTTAATTGTTGTTAACTGCACTTGTGGCGGTGTTTACTCTACCAATGTTAACGTTTCCGCTCAGTGCTTCGGGAGACACCATTACTGTTTTGCCAGCAGAAAAAAAATCAATGACGCCATAGTCCCTGATTGGCTCTGTGATGTCATAAACTACTACAGTCACTGATTGGAACTTTAATGTCATCAACTACCACACTCCCAGATTGGCTCTGTGATGTCATCAACTACCACACAGTCCCTGATTGGCCCTGTGATGTCATCAACTACTACTAGTACAGATTGATAGGCCCTGTAATCTCATCATCACCTACCACACAATCCCAGATTGGCTCTGTGATGTCATCAACTACCACACCTACCCTGATTGGCCGTTTATTGTCATCAACTACGACACAGTCCCAGATTAGCCCTGTAATATCGTGAACTATGACATAGTCCCTGATAGGCCTTGTAATGTCATCAACTACGACACAGTCCCTGATTGCGATTAGATAGTCATTTCAGGAGATCAATGTGGGCGGCTACAGGTCCAGACTGATCTGAAACAGGATGTGAGGTCACTTGATCAGGATGCTCTCCAGGCTAGGACAAACTATAGAGATATTTCAAACAATGCTGACCACTTTCAAAACTTTCCCATGAACGGTTTGTTTCTTTTTCTGTTTCTGTTGCTAGCTAAGCTATGCTGTATGTTAAACAAAACAAATTGCTATTTAGCGAACATCGGTCAACATACAATTAGCAAGCAGTCCACACAGAATACAATTATCAGTGGCACACATGATTATGTATCCCATGTTGGGATATCACCTCGATTAGGCCATATCCTGGGGTGCTTTGTGTCTATTTGTTTTGGCTCTGTTTTCCAATAATTGCTGTACACCAGGTACCGGCTGAGATAATTATGCATTTTGTTCCCTGATCTACTCTTTGGTGTTTTCGCTCAAACGACAGCATGCCCCCGCCCACAGTCTCCAGGGGCAGGTTCACATCAATTAGTTCAGGCGAATTTCAGTGGCTCAAGGTTATGGATATTTGGGGTACGTAATGGAAGAGGAAGCCTTCATTTCTGAGATGACTTACTAACCCTTTGTAACCTCTGGTTTCTTCTATATCACGGTCTCAACAGTTATGTTCAGTTTAAATACTTTGCTGGGCAGTAACTCTTCCTTATAGCCAATTTATGGTAATTCACAAAATGAATTGGTAAGCTCTGGGGCGGACAGTGGCGAATCAATAAGTAACTGGCATTTCTAAATGTTATCCTAATGGGAAGCTATTTTGCTGGATGTAAGCGGAGTTGAATCATTTGCAGACAAAGCGTTTGTCAGTTTGAGGCCTGCTTCGTGAGCTGCGTTTAAACCAGCCGGGTTTTGTCCCGGGAACGCCCTTTAGATTACGGTAATTAATTCTTTATTTTTACACAATAGCGTTTGTGTCTTCGTGCCTTGTTAAAATTTCTTATAATCTCAAATTGGGTGCAGAGGAAGACTTTCATGTTTATGAGGCATCGAGTCCACTGGTCAGCAAAGAATTAGACACACACACACACACACCACACACACACACACCACACACACACACACACACACACACACACACACACACACACACACACACACACACACACACACACACACACACACACACACACACACAGTTAACAATTAATGTTATTCCTTCTTCATTAAGGCAGCTGTTTGTTGTGAGTGTGAATTGATGGAAGGCTGAATACTAATGAGAGGCCCTTCCACAGCCGCTTCCATGGTGGCTGCTAGTGTGACCGGGTGCCATCTCAGACACGCACAGACACAGAGCTTCACTGTGTCCCAAGCATCCCCATTCCCTCCTTCCCCCTGCTCCCTCACCCTCGGTGGGGAAAGGGAGACACGGGAGCAAAGTGTGGGCGCCATCTCAGGTTTCACTGCTTCGCGGTGGATCTGCAGTTCAGGTCATCGCACCGCTGCTGTGGCTGGAGTGGGTCATGATGATATGCGTGCGTATCTGTTTGATCAGGGTTCTAAAAGCTGGTATGCTCATGAATATGAATAACTATTTCCCCCGGCCCTCCCTCACCCCTTTGTGCATATTCATATATATTTTCTGTCTATCGTTTGGCTTATTTACTATGAAAGAAGATCAATCCTGCTAAAGCAGTGGGCTTCTCTGGTCATATTCTCTAGCGTTTCCCTAACAGTCATGGTGTTGAAAATGTAGACTTTATCAAACCGGGTTCTGAATCAATTGCCAGCATGGCTCTGTATTTACTTTGAACACAGCATCCTTGTGAACGCATGTGGTCATGCAGTACACCAGCCCCTCCCCCTTAAAGGCCTGGCCTATCAGAGTCTTTGCTGCAAGGCTCCCACTTGAAGCTTCAGTAGTACCGTAGTGTTGTTGCCTAGCAACCAGAATCGGCACATTTCTGGGAGGTCCTGTGTGGATGGCAGCAGCTGAGAGAGACACACAGAAATATACAGACTGAGAGAGGCAGAGGAGAGAGAGAGGGGGAAAGAGAGAGAGAGAGAGAGAGAGGGAGGAGAACAAGAAGGAGAGGAATACAGGGAGGAGAGAGAGAGAGCCATGCGAATGGGGTTCGGAGAGATTGTTTGAGAACCCAACCAGAGAAGGAAGGAGGATGCTAAGCCAAAGTATGCCAGCACTGCTAACGCAACCTCAAGAAATTCTGTCGCTGATCTCTGCAAAAAGTTTCTGATCTCAGTTGAGGTTGACGAGGAGAAGGACGAGTCATACCTGGTGACGGTCCTTTTTTTTAGACCGAGTCACTTCAAACAGCTGGAAACCGGCATGCCTCTTTTTCACCTTTTTTACCTTCCTGCACCTTTTCTACCTTCCTGCACATAGTCATCTCCATGAGCGGAAAGAGTGCAGATGCAGGCTGAGAGGGGTGACGTCTGGAGGATTCCAAACTGACGCTCTGTGTTGAGGGACAGACAGCGGGGGACAGACTGACTAGCTGACCTGGATAGCAGTCCCGAGGAGCCCAGCCACCAGCAGCAGCGGCAGCAGCTCCCCGGCTGCCCGCCAAACCGACAGGTTATTTTGAGAAGGTGCGTCCTCCTGACCGCTGCCTCGTCCGCCATCAAACCACAAAGCGGGTCACCAGCTGTGACTGGTCAGGCCCCCCCCCCCCCCCCCCCCTCTCACAGGCCGGCCCTTTCCGAGACGGGTCCAGGAAGGGATGTGGCGGTGGTTCTGGGCGGGTTAGAAGCCCTGCAGGCTCGGATCCCTTGGGGGGTCGAGTGCTGGTGGAGGGGAGGCAGACTGCTGACCCACGCATCGCTGGAATCTGAGGCCGCCACAGGCGGTGAGACGGATTGGCGCGAGGGGACGCCTGTGTGAGAGCTTGTGCATGAGCAGGACTGTGTTTGGGTGTAAGATGCCACCTCCTTAACCATGGCCCCGCCAGCTCTGCCCCGTGCTCTGCTGCGCTGCCGCTGCTGCTGCCGTCCAGCTTGTTGAAGAAGGGGCCTTGTTCCGGCGGACAATGTGGAAGTTTAAGGCGTTCTGTTTGGATTACTGGCACGTGCTGTGTCTGCACCCTCACAACAACTTTTTCAAGAGGTACGTGGACGCAAGCTGTATTTAGAGCGCTGCTGTATATATCGGCGTTTTGATATCGGCGTTGCTTTGTAGTGACTTATTCATGTTTTGCGCAGTATTGCGAGCTTCAGACTAAATGAATTAAGTGCCGAAGAAAGTCATGTTTTTGATGCTGTTGCTGAGGCACGGAAGCCGAGTGAATCAATATGGATTTAGTCCAGATGAATCAGATACAGCGTGTGTTTTTTATCCCTTCCTACATGGAAGCCTTCACTTGGCGTGGTGAACATACTTGTTTGTTTCTCTTGTCGAGGACTGAAGGCTGGTTGTTAACTGAATAGGATGAGCTGGCAGTGGCTGAATTAATTCCTGCCTGACCTCCGGAGACCCCTTACTGCTCACCTTTCACCCAGTGCATAATCGGCACTTCATTATTCAGCCTTTTTACACCTTGCTCGTCGGCACAGAGGCATGCATCTCCATCAAGCTGTGATTCTTTCATCGTTTAGAGTAAATGACATCTCCCATCGTACCGTTTAATGCCTGGGCTTGTTTTTCAGAGTACCTGCCGTTTTCTAAGTGGCTGTTTTCTTAGTATTCAAGGATTCAATTATTTAATGTAACGCTTGGTTATCGCTGGAAGGCAAATTCTGGTTTCACAGCGGTAAAGACAATGTGCCAATCAAACAAGGAGAGTAAAGATTACGAAATGACAATACAATTTGAACACCGAGAATATGTATGCCTGTATGCAGCTAATGTACCCGTGAATTCATTAAAAGCATTATTCTTCTTGGTTCCACATGAAGTATCTGTCATGTGTCTGAGGGAAGGAAGCCTGGTTCTGTCTAATTCACACCCTCTCCACTCCTCTGCTCCTCCATTGACACTCTGAAAAACCAATCTCCTGTCTGTAACTGCTTGTCACGACACTGATATTAAGCACTCCGCTTTTCTATGACAAACACGCTTCTGAGGGGGCACACACAGAGCTCTACGGGCACTGACAGAGATTGCAGGGGTATTAGTTGTAAAACGGCACAAAACCCCACTGTAGAGAGATATAGGGAGGGATGACGGGGGGGGGGGGGGAGTGTGTTTGACACAGACTACCTCCTATGGAGTTACTGAGCTATATCCGTTTTCCTTCTCTAAATGAATGTCACTTCGCTAGGCCAACAAGGTACACCTGAGCTGGCCTGCCCAGTCGTTAACGAAGAATTATTTTAACCCTTAAATTCACATAACATTAGATTATTGATTTGAAAACTAAAATCCTCAGTTTGATGCCCAGTTAAGGAACTAAAAGACTGCTCTGTTGAATCGAAGCAGACTGTGTTGCTTTCACTTTTATTCTAATCATATTCACACACACACGTAAACACCTTTTGGAATCATTCATATTCCAAATGTGAGAACCATGGTCCTCCGTCCATTAATATTGCAGGACCCGTGTTAACCACCCAACATATCCCTGTGTCTCTGGGAAACCCCCCCGTTGGAGGTGCAACCTCCTTTCCAGATAGGATTTCAACCACCTTTTAAGCTGATTTGGAACCATCTCTTACCACAGGGATTTCCAGAGTCTAGTTTAACAGTTCTGCAGACTAGCTCTCCTAGCAAGAACTCTTCCACAGGACCGTCATTCAAATGAGAGTCCTAATAAATAGCAGAAAGCACAGAATAACGAGAGAGAGCATGACTCTGGTTCTCCACGTTATAGAGCCCCCAACATTCATACTAAAGGAAGACTTCATGGTCTAAGAACTCCCCGGGATCTCATTACTCTTGTGGTCCTCATGATCAGTGGGTCGGCAGGAACATGGCCGCCATAGGGTGGTACACTGTGTGATGCATGCTGGCCCTCTGGGGCCAACCTAGTCAGGTTGTGTTCCAGCATTGAGGACCGGGTTGTTACGCCACGGCCAGTGTACTAACTGAAAACAGCCTCTCCTCGCTGCTGAACTGACACTGACCCCCCCCCCCCCCCCCCCCCCTGCTGGGCCTTCCCATTGAGAGCTGTGTAATTCTTGGATTTGGGCCCAGTTATTACCATATATATGTGTATGACACACACACACACACACACACACACACACACACACACACACACACACACACACACACACACACACACACACACACACACACACACACACACAGCCCCTAAGGATACACATTAAACACAGATGAGGGTCCAGCCCATTGGTGATCACATCACTACCAGATGAGCAAAAAAAGAGAAACAAAAGCAAAATGAGTGTTACAAAGGAGGAAAGGAGAAGTCCAGTGTGGGGGGAGAGGCTTTTGTTAAGCAGGGGGATGAATTACTGGGGCTATACATACAGTGCCCGCTACCTTACTTGGTCATTAGACAGCTAGCTAGACTAGCAGCAACTTTCTTGCTAGCTCAACACATCATAGGGTCCAGGGAAAACATCTCGCCGACCAAAGTTGCCCCAGCCGCAGAAGAATGAACATCTCTGTGGGATTTTTCCATGGAAATTTAAGGATGTGGGCTGTAATTTGTGGCCAAAGAGGGAGTGTGTGCAGACGTACTTCTTTGGGCTGTTTTAAGGGGGGGGGGGGAGCGGTGTAAGTGGGGGGGGGGGGGGTGTTGCCAGAGTTTTGTAGCCCGGTTCTGTTGGGTCGTTGTTGTTGTTTTTTTATACTTCTGTGCCATGCACACTTTTTTTGAACATGTCCCATGTCTCCACTGATGTCACGACGGCCTGGGATGTGATGTGGAAGTACTGCATAACCAGCCGGACGATAAGGTAGGACACCCATCTGGGCCGGGCTGTGGGCATGTGGACCGGGAGCAGTGGTTGTGTTTGGGAGCAGCCGAGCAGCAGGCAGAAGTCTGCGCAGATATTTCTGCACGTCTGTCCGAGTGAAGAACATTCCTATGTATATAGCCAGGGCTTCTGGTTTCCTCTCCAAACCCATGGAAACATATTATCATTGGCACACTGCGATTTAACAGGCAACAGCAGAACGTTTCCAAAGTCTCTCCGCGCTACCAATGTTTCATTTGCAGCTTTACTTACTGGAGAAATGTACGTGCAAAAGATTAATTTTTGTTATCTAAATGTCAAAAGCCTAGTGCTGGAACAACAAATGAATAAGCTGATAATCTATTTGATTTATGCTTTGTCAAATACCAAACATTTGACACTTTATAAATGCAAATGTTTGGTTGTTTCTCTCTGTTTCAGGTCATTATTAAATTACTTTAATAATTCAAGCTTGTGTGATGAGCGGTTGCCGAGATGTTGATGTTGTAGATGACATAGATGACATGGTTGATTAAAACGATGAAGATGCAAAAAATAATGAATTAAGTTGTACCCCTAGTCTGGCCTTAACACGCCTAAAAGTTTTATTATGATGGCAGGAGAAGGATGACCTCTGCAATAAGAAGTGTGTTTGTCTGGTCTGTGTCCGTACACAGACCCACACACACACTCCCAATGTTTCCACTCTTAGTTTTCCACCCTTAACATTTGAATTATTTTATTTCAATCCCTTGCTCAGCGTCTGTTCAATCTTATTGGTCAGCTCTTTCCATTTTAACTATGTTCTGTGTCCATGAGTCATGGAAATGACGAGTCACTTAGTGCACGAGTGAAGACACTCATCCCACTCTAGCCTCTACAAACATACAAATCAGGCTTTGCAGGAACCAGCCTTTAACGCAACTCTGGTTCCAAACCATGACCTTTTTTAGCCTTGAACCTCTGAAACGTGAACTTTTTCAACGTGACGTAACGTTCACTGAAACCCTTGGTCAGAGCCTCTCAAGGTCAACCCACACCCCAACAACAGCGCTTATCGATAAGCTGGGCACGAGGTCAGCCGTTGTGTGGTAGGTTTCATGCAGACATGCCCTAGTGTAGGCTGACACGTCAGACAGAGATACCCGAGATGCTTTTTTCTGTGTCAGGCGAGTGCAGTTGGGCCTGGCCGAGAACACAAAGAAGAGAAAGAGAGGGAGCATTATTTATTTAATGTGTCTCGCCCCGGTGCCACCGATGTCACCACAGCCGTGATCCTTTTACATGGTACATATCCACGGGACAGAACAGAGCTCCACTGACTCACTCTGAAAGTTTGGTACCGATCTAGGCAGGCTTGAGTTTGTGGGGCTTGTTATTTTGACGCTCGCGGGATATGAAAACGAAGGATCTCTGCTTCATCGTCTCCGCCGGAGCCTGGAGGATCTAACGGGCGGGGTGTGCTCGGGGGGTGAGAGACAAGAGTAACTGGGGGGTGGTGTTTTGGCCAAAGCCAGACACCTTGCCAGCTGTTTTAACAGGCTTCTGGACGTGAACACCGCGTGGGAGAAGTGACCCCCAGTTGGTCGGGCGACCGTCTTGGTGAGCTGAGAGCTTGGCAAAGTAAGAGGTGTTTTTTCTGAGTATAATGGGTTGGTGAGAAGGGATTGTAATGGAAAGCAGGAATCTGTCAGGCGGGGCCTCAGAGCCACAGTGCGGTCAGTGAGGGAACGTTCCCCGGGGTGGAAAAGCTGAGGCGCATCTCGGATAAAAGATATTCTAGATGCATTCTCGTAAAAAAGGGAAAGATAAAAATACAATCCAAAAAGCTCTGGTTACGGTGGTATCTGAGAGTGGGCCGGGGAGTGACGGGGGTCCTGTGTTTGAACTGTCCTTCGGCGGCACCCCGGTTGGGAATTCAAGGCCGTTGTTTCCTGTCAACTATGTAATTGTCTGCTGTGGTGCGCCACAGAGGGTAGGACTTGCATCAGAGGCTGCCTCATGGCTTCAGCAGACTTTGTAGCTCACCTGGGTTGGTGGTTTATTATTTGTCCTGCATGTTCTTTTGAACCTCTATTCATTTAAATATTCATAAAAAACGCCAATCGTTTTTGTTGTATGCCCTGTATTCTCAAAGGTAATATACACTGATCTATTTGTTGATGATCCAGTTTTTATTCTGTGTTTCCTGTGCGTACCTTTCTGCTTCTCCATGCTATTTAGAGAACAAACCGTTTTCCCCTCCTCAGTTGCCCGGATAGATTTGAGGCTATTTTTTTTTCGATCACAATGAAAAATGGACTAATATATTTTCGCCATGAGGTAAAGTCCTGAGACTGAACTGCCGTTCTATCTTCTCAACCAATAGCTGCGGGGATATGAGAATAATATGGGATGTGGTTTTGGGAGGGTTGCCTTCTCTGCAGTGTGTTCTTCCCCCTCATGTCAGGGTTATGCTGCTTTGAAGTGCTAATCAGCCCGGGAACCCAGTTGGAGAATATAGGACTCATAAGCTCTCTCACTCTCTCGCCCTCTCTCTCCTCTCTCTTTTCTCTCTCCTTTCACTCTCTCTCCCTCTTTTCTCTCTCTTTTCTCTCTCCCTTTTCCCTCTCTCCCTTTTCCCTCTGTCTTTTCCCACTCTCCCTTTTCCCCCTCTCCCTCCCCTCTCTTTCCCCCCTCTCCCTCTCTTTCCCCCCTCTCCCTCTCTTTTCCCCCTCTCTCCCTCTCTTTCCCCCCTCTCCCTCTCTTTCCCCCCTCTCCCTCTCTTTTCCCCCTCTCCGTCTCTTTTCTCCCTCTCTTTCCCCCTCTCCCTCCTCTTTTCCCCCCTCTCCCTCTCTTTCCCCCCTCTCCCTCTCTTTCCCCCCTCTCCGTCTCTTTTCTCCCTCTCTTTCCCCCCTCTCCCTCTCTTTCCCCCCTCTCCCTCTCTTTTCCCCCTCTCCCTCTCCTTTCCCTCTCTCTGTGGTTTGTGTAATCAGGGTGTCTAATTCACACTGCATTATGTCTCCCAGCTGTGCTCGTGACGGTCTTCTTCTATGGGACGAGGCGGATCGCTCCGTGTTGCAGACTGAGGTGTTGTGTTCCACATCGGGCCGGGCTCCTCAGCGACCCCCTTACCTCACCCTGCCTCTGATGACATAGTCCTTTGCATGTGGTACGTTCACAGCGCCTGCCTGCTGCTGAATAACCAGCACACGTGTGCTGCACTAACTTATGTAATGGAGGCAGAGAGGGGGGCAGAGGCGGAGAAGGGGAGTGCAGTAGTGGTGTGTGCGTGCGTGTGTGTACGTACTAGTATGTGTGTCTTTGTGGGGGGTGAAGTAGGGGGGGATGAGGTGAGGGAGGAACGGGGGGGGGGGGGGGGGGTGAAGGAGCAAAACGATGAGCTCATGCTGCTGCACTGCAGCTCTTATAAACACTCTGAGCACGCCAGTGTGCTCTATATTCCTCCCCTTCTATCCGTCTGTCTTTGTGTGTCCCAGTAGACCATATAGTGTCTGTCTATACATGCTAAATATCAACCATACTGTGTGTGTGTGTGTGTGTGTGTGTGTGTGTGTGTGTGTGTGTGTGTGTGTGTGTGTGTGTGTGTGTGTGTGTGTGTTGTGTGTGTGTGTGTGTGTGTGTGCACGATCGTCACATCAGGCATTGTTTTCCCCTCAGGAGGCATCAGTAGTATCCATGGCTGTAACTCCATCTCCTCTCAGAGGGAGGTGGCTGCATGGTAAATGATGGATGTAGGAGCACGTCTATGTCTGTCGTCCCGTAGCGGCTCTGCCTATGGCAGGACTGATGATGCTCAGTGGTGGACGAGATGATGGCCACAGCTTCACGTTGACCAGCGCTTTGAATACGCCCCCCCCTTTTTTCTATTTCTTTTTTGTCCTTCGATGCAAAGAACATCTTATTTGCACGTGAGGTTGTCGTTTGATTCACGGAGGACGGGCTGGTGGGCTGGTTGTTTGGGGGAGCATGGGGTTTCTCTGTGAAACCAAATCGGTCTTCTGAGGGCCTTCTGGCTCTGTGTGAGATGTGAGAAGCCCCAGACTAATAGATGAATGACTCACACACAAAAGATCGCCCATGGTGGGAAGACTAAACATGAGAAATCCCTCCCCGTCCCACGACGTCTCAACACTGAAGTCATTACACAAATACAGATGGATCCAAGTGCCCTCGGTGCGTTGTAAAGAATATTAATACTGTTCAGGGTTCCCTGGGGAAATGACCCCTCTCAAATCAGCTCTATCGCCCTGGAAGGATTTCTGTGGCTGATTAAGAGACGGTTAATGCAAAACATGTTTATAGTTAGTCGTTGGGCTGGCCGTTTGGAGTGCAGATTACTCCCACATGGGTTCTTTGTGTGTGTGTGTGTGTGTGTGTGTGTGTGTGTGTGTGTGTGTGTGTGTGTGTGTGTGTGTGTGTGTGTGTGTGTGTGTGTGTTTGGCCACAAACACCATGTCTTCTGAAATTAGCACCTGTCCCCCTTCAAATGTGATTACCATGCTGTCAGGGAGGGTGGGTGCACAGTGGGTAAATAGTGATTAACGTAGAATGTTTACCCCAGTCGGGCTCCTGAACGCGGTGTGTGTGTGTGTGATTTAAATTTGTGTTTTAAACTTCTATCCCTGGATGGCGTGACCGGCCCGGCCGTGACAGTCTATCCCTCGTCGTCCACCTCACCTGTTGCCATGACAACACGCCCTGCACAACTCTTCACACGTGTGCGCCGCGTCCCTCGGGCTCCCGTTGACACTGCCCAGAAATTGTCGTGTCCTCAATGACATCATTCACAATTTCACAGAGATTATTCAGCGATTAATTTGGTTGTGATTCGTTTTATGTTGCCCAATCATGTGTGACTGTGGTGGAGAATCCCCCCCCCCTCCCCTGTGTGTGTGCCAGGTCTGCAGATGGGAGGTGAATTGGCGAGACGTGGGTCGATGTCGGACTAGTTGGGGAATGTCAATGCTAACCGAGATATCCGGGCCTGGCACTGAAACGGCGCCCCACACCGCCTCATCCATTAGCGACTCGACTGTTACAGTTGCACTGCTGAATGTGTTTGTCAGACCAATTATCTGCCATCGCTCCTCTTCTTTCCTTGATTAGACAGAAGTATCCAATGGGGTTCCTCGATACGAACTCTAACAGTCACAGACCACTGACCCTTCTCACCAGGGTTGTAACCGGGATTAAGAACCGGAAACTTTCAACGCTGTGCAGCAGTGAACACAATGGGGTAGTTTCCCTAATGTTGAGATTAGATTCTCTAAATTAGCTTCTTAATTAATCTAATACTTGTTCATTTCAAATCCAACCAAGAAAAACACTGCTATTCCCCTGCCTCATTGGTTATAGATGAACCAGATTTCCATTTATTCATTGATATGCATTTATTCAGTCAGCGTTGGCCCCAAATTCGGCATCAGTATTCATGCTTTGTCTTTGCACACTATTGACTGTGCACTAGCCCCATCTATTGGCAGATAATCCACTGTGAGATCTGTGGTTCCATGTTTCACATGCATGTCTATGCATGTGTATTTTGAAGCTCTGACTGTCAATCAGGGGATTCTAACATTTTGCCATCTTAATCCGTGCATGTGGGTGTGTGTGTAGAGAAAAGGGCTGTCATGTAGCCTTTTTACCTCTGGCTTGCTGCTGCCCCCGCATTAGCAAGTCATTTTTATAAATTTACGGCGAGTGTTCAGCGATTGTTTTAAGAGAAATAGAAGCCAACAGGCACAGGTTATCTGAGTCATTCTTAGATTCACATTTTACACCTCAATGGTTCCCCAATCCCTGTGAGATTGCTTCTGTGAGCTGGTGCCAACTAAACATGCAGAGGTAGGGAATAATGTGACGGAGCAATGGAAGCACAGCCGAGACAGTATTCCTGGAAGGCAGTTTCGTGCACTGAGAAATGTTTCCCTTTGAGTTGCTTAAATCACATGGTTGACTTTTCAACCAGCACCTTGGCATTCCTCAGAATAACTAAATTAAGATAACATTTAATGATTATTAAGTAACTTAATTAATTAATCTAACAGGGGATTGTTATGTAGTGTTTTATCCAACTTGACACAAACATGCAAAGGGTTCATATAAAGTATTGTTACTGCATTTTAAGTAGTGTATTCGTCTGAAGCTCTCTGCCTCAGAGCTCAGATTTCTCATCCTCTTATTGGTCCATTCCCTCTGTCCTCTTCTCTTATTGGTCCAGTCCCTGTATCCCCCTCTCTTATTGGTCCCCGCGTCCTGCGGAGCTCTCTGAATGTCCCGCTAGTGACCTTGCGGAGGCGCTCTGGGACTCTGTGGTCTCTCTGGTCCTGCAGGCACCCGACACGGGCAGAAACAGCTGAATGCATGACCCCCGGACCAGGCTTGGGCCTGGGACAGAGCAGAGGAGGGAGGACAGCTGATGGCGGGGAGAGGGTAAAGGGAGACTCAGGGGATCACGACGGAGAGAACGTTACACAAGAGGTCCATGCTGTGAGAGATATGCACAGAACAGCTGAGAGGGGGAGAGAGGGAGGGGGGCGGGGTTGTGCAAGAAGGCAAGTAAAAGGTGTGAGAGATGGAGAGAGAGGGACAATGTGGAGATATGAGAGAGAGAGAGAGAGGGAGAGAGAGGGGGGGGGGGGGGGGGGAGAGGGGGAGAGAGAGAAGCAGGAGGTGCGATGAGACATGGAGAGCGAGGAAGGGAGAGTGTGGGAGAGAAGGAGTAGGGAAAGGGAGGGAGGGAGGAAGGGGGAGAGGCATAGGGGGAGGGTGCTCTGGACGTGTGGAGCCTCCTCTTTTCATTGACGTTCAGGGGGGGAATGTGCTGATGTGTGGAGTAAATCCGTCAGATAGAGGAGGTTCTTGGGGCCGACAGACCCCCGTCTAGCCTTGCTGCTCGCCAGCCTCTTACCCTGCCTCCAGCCGGCTGTCAGACCCTCGCTCGGGAGCACAAAACCGAGGCAGATGTATGTAGGTAGGTGGGTCGCGTACGGCTAGTGTGCGTGTGTGTGTGTGTGTGTGTGTGTCTGTGTGTCTGTGTGTCTATAGTGTGCATATGAGGCTGGTAAGCAGTGGTGCCGTCTCTGTCTCTCTGTCCTCTGAGGTCATGGTCACGCTCCTCCACTGTTGCCAGCAGAAGGGACAAGTGGGAGTTGTTTATTTCCCTGCATATTTGTGCGTGTGTGTGTGTGCGTGCGCGTGCGTTAGCTGAGGCAGCCAGGTGACAACGGCATGTTTGGCCCTCTTAAAAATGGACTTCTTAATGTGTGTTTCACTTAACTTGTGTGTTTGTGTGTGTGTGGTAGGGGGGTGTTTGCTCTTCCTCAACCTGCTTGGTTCCCTAACCCTACCCCCCCACCACCCGGTAAGTGTCATGCACCTCCCTACGGCTCACTGCCCCCGTCCAATGATGCGCTTCACTTAGCCCATCCATACCAACGGGAGGCATCTTCTCAATTAAACCTATAGCAATCCCACTAATGAGGGGGGGCCTCCATTCTTCTCTCTGACGGACAGCCCTGGGCTTGTGTGATCCGTCCCACCCAGGAGTGCTGAGCTGCTCTCATTCCACCGAGTGTACAAGATGGATGGCTGGCCCTGGGCATCATTAGGGCTCATTGGATGTATTGAGGCTGATGTGTGTGTGGGGGGGTGTGAGTACTGCACTGTACAGTACTGCACTGTACAGTACATATACATAGTGCTTTGTGTTTGGTTACCATCTGGTATGTTTTTGTTTTTCGGGGGGGTCAGGGGAAGACTAAATTAAAATAAATTCAGAAGAGTTTTATTGGTATTGAAAATAAACATTTGCATTGCCGTTTAAAAACATGACAAAAATTGCATGGTACCGCAAAAAGTGTATCATTGTCATAACAAGTACAGAAGGTCGCTTTCCCTCTTGCTAGCTCCCTACGTTCCATCAAGGAGAACGGCTTGTTGTCCCAGGGCAGTCTGTTTAAGAGACGGTCTTCTGGTCCAGAAAAAGAAAGGAAAAAGGAAAAATTCCTTTCATTTCAATCGCTTTACCCGTTCCCTCTGGGAGCGCTATTTAAATTCAACTGCCAGCAGCGGGCCGGTTTTCCTTTTATTGGACTGAATTCCATAGCGTGGTTTCATTAAGTGCAATTTTATATCAAGGCGTTTAGGGCAAGGTGAGGTGGTGAATTTGCCGTGCGTGTTATTGTAAACTCTGTATCACCAACACAAGGGCGTGGGGGAAATATACTCCAGAGATTTTCAATGCCGCTATTCATCTGAATGGCTAGCGTAATGATAGATTTGTCTGCCCATTTCAGCACTCGAACCAATGAAACACTGCAGTGCTGCCATTTGACTGACGGCTTCCACTAACAAAGCAATTTACGTCCGACTGCAGGTACACGAGGAAGGATCAAAACATGTAAATTGCGCTGGTGCAGTTGCTAGAGCGGCCGTGTTGGTGTAACAATATCTCCTCAGGATGACGCCTTCATTTCACATTCATGAAGCTTACCTGAATCGCAGCAAGACATCCTGGCATTGTCGAGGAGCCTGGTTATTAAATAACAACACGCTTCTTAATCTAAAACAGACAAGATGTACAAACTTGTATTCTGCTTTCTGGTATGTTGGACTTAAGATATGTATCAATATGAACCCAATGCAAAAGTGCCTTCAACATCGTCCACTGACGGCCTGTCAGTCAATACTACAGTGTTTACTGTTTTTTACTATTTTTACTGAGACTGAGACTAGCTCTTTTATTGACATATACTTGAGCAAATGGATGAAAATAATTGCGTTCGATTATTCACGATAGGGGAGCAGTGAGAGCCTGAGACATTTGTCCACACATCGATCCCCTGTTGATATGGCAGGAATGAAGCGGGTTTCGGCTGTGTGGAGACATCATTATTATTCCCACATGCTATCAACCTCATCCCACTACTTTGTTGCTTTGAAGCCGTTTCTTTCTCTTTTTTTTGCACCCCGTTAACGAAACGCAAAAATATACATAAAAAACTGAGATGAACAAGACGTGTCGGTCACTCAGCGGTTAACTGTGCAGGCATGCCGTCGACGACCACAGCGCTTATTGTTGTTTCCTCTGACTACGCGGCCCTCCTCTATGGAGCAGCTCGCTCAGAGCACAACACAGCCCTCTGTGATCCTGTCAGCTGGTCCCGGCCCCAGGCCCTGTGAAGATGACGGCACAGCGGGCGGTCTGGGATGGTTGATGTGCTGTCGTGGTGTGGAGGGGGTGGGGGGGTGATGGCTTTGTGTCATTCCAGCACGGCCCCCCCCGCTATCCTCGGAGCGAGAGCCGTGTTCTCCCGCCTCCGAGAGGAGGAGATGAGTGCGAGGGGCGCGCAGGTCCTCTAATGAGTTATACAGCAGTTAGCGATCGATGGGGCCCCAGCGGCCCCTCATCGAGACCGGAGCCTGTGGGGCTCCCGGTCAATACAGCCCGGTGAGCTTTATGGAGCCTGGAAGCCTAGCGATGGATACGAAGATAGAAGAAGTGGCGGGACAGATCTACTGTGTTCATAATCCATTCTGGGCGTATTGACTGGTATTCTTCTCTCTGTTATCCGGAGGTCTCTCATTAGAGCTGGGTGTGCTGGAAGACTTGTGTTGATGGTGATGCATGTTAAGGGCTGGATGTTGGCTCCCATCGCCTTCCTCTCGAAGTGGTCCGACCGTCCTGTCCTCATTGAGATCCAATACCTGCTGGATGGCTTCCAGTCCGCTGTTTAGCGCTCTGTAAATTGAACGGATGGCGAGTAACATTGGGTCAGGTAGTTTGTCACCGAGCAGGTTAGGTTAATACAAATCCCCCTGTATAACCCTATTGCCGCCTTAATGACTTGGCACGGTCTCAAATGGGACTCCTAATAAAAGCTATTTGAGGAGCTAAACCAGTAAACACGGTGCAGTGACATCTATTCATCACCGCACCTGCCTCCTCCCCGGTTACAACTTTTGCCTCACGACTTTGTGTCGCCGCATATTTTTTAATTTGTAAATACGTCTCGTGTCACTGCGGGAACGCAGGGCTACACGTTCCCTGCTCCGGTTGGTTTTCAGTCAAAGTACAGGATCTGCTGACTTCCAGCCTCCCAGGGTTTTGCCGAAGGGGAAGTTGTGAATGGAATCTGCAGCCTCAGGATATCTGGTTCCACAGGAATGTGTCAAGGAAAAACACCTTCCTCAGCAGTCCCGTGACCCATCGGGGAAAATAGTGTCTAGGCTTTTCTCATTTTTCTCAGGACAAAAGACGTTAAATACGGCTGGTCTTGTGTCACAGTTGTCTTTGGGTAATTGTTTTCTGACAGCTTGATTCACTACACTGTAGCTTGAAGACTGCGGTTCCTCCTTCGTTCTCTTTCGTTGGTTTTCTTTAGGCCTGCAGCACCGGGCCGCGAGTTTCAGACACAGGTCTTGCAAAGGCGGACACAGACAGTGGAACTAGAATGATGAATAATGTACTTTTCAATTTCAGAGCGTCATTGTTGGTATGCTTTGGTGCGCGGTACTAAATTAATATTTAAACGCCACCGATGAAGGTCCTTTGGAGCATAGGGAGCAGCCGGAGGTTCTTGTTACGTGGAACCGATCACTGGCTCTGAGGAGATCCACAGTGATTTGGTGTTGACTCTTGGACTCTGGGGTTCGGTGTCACACCCGTTTGATGTGCTCGGTTGAAAGGACAAAAGAAATACTGAGGAATTTCACAATGTCTGACAGGATGTATTCTTTTGAGTCCGTTAAATTTGAGTTTGAGTCTGTTATTATTCCCCATTTGGCTGTGATGACGACTGTGAATCAGCCAAATTCTCCCCAAAGGTTTCTTCTTATTTGGAACAAATTAAGTTTGTTCCCACTAGCTGGAAATGATGGTGAATTAATTGAAACCAATGATCTGGGGAAACCTTGCAATAATCTTGTGTGGGTCACTGAATCGCATCAATACACTCATTAAAGACCGGGTCGCCCCTTGATCTTCAATGACTGCGTCTTTGCCTCGCTAATCCCTGGTAAAACGACTGGGGGGGGGGGGGTGTTTGTGGTGGTGGGGCTTTGGAAGAGGCTGTCTTTATGTCCTGAGCCAACACAAACATTGAGCTGCTCCAGGGCAGACGTCCGACTGGGACGCGGTCCGGGGGCTTCAATGGTCCCAGTGTCTCGGCGTTGGCCCTGAGATGCTGCGTGGAGACACAGTGGGCATCTGCCAGGAAAGGGCAACAGGCTGACGCAAGACACGCTGGAGTGCTGAGCTAGAGATGAGGAGAGCAGAAGAGGGGAGAAAGCAAAACAAAGGCCCACTGTGCTAAAGTGATTGGACAGCTGTGTTTGGAGAGGGGACCGCAGTTTGATGAGGGCGCAAACAATCTGTTTGTTTTCTGTTTTTTTGGTATTCAGATAAAACAAGCATAGTACTAATAAATATGATCTGTAGTGTGAATCTGGTTAATGCTTCATAAATATTGATCGCCCACAGTGTGACCAAAATTGTGTTGATTTGTTTGTGCAATGGTTATGATCATGCATATCTCTACTTGGAATGGAGAATGCGGGATATATCTTTTCTATCTACAGAGGTCCGTATCAACCTCATTGTCTTTGCATCTGATCACTGGTGTGGATGGCAATTAGTGAAATTGGATTGAAACATTAATTAGTTTAACTGGAAGCCTTCCAGTCAATGAACCCTGATTGAACTGTATCATTTAGCTACCTCATGGCTCTTATGTGATTATCAGGCTTGATTGTCATCAACCCACAGTATCGCACGCACGCACGCACACACGCACGCACACGCGCACACACACACGCACACACCTTATCATGTTGTGTGTGATACTCAAATATATTACTACTTTATTCGAAAATAGACAGTTTGATGTTCTATCCCTCTGAAGGACAATCGGAGGGATACAAAAGCATGCTTTGATTCCTCTGGCTGTGTTTATTTTAGAAACATCATTTTGAAATTGCTAAATGCTGGATGTTACTTTGTCAAAAGAACAAATGTGTGGATAAGTTTGGTCCTGATGTTCCAAGCCTGCGGTGCCTGTCATACAGCTACAGGATGTTAAACCCTAGAGGGACGCTTCAGGCTGCTTCCTCATCTCTTCATAATCATTTAATACTTTAAATTGTATTCCCACAGCCTTTTTTTTTTTTTTTAAACATGCATGAGCTTAAATATCCTTTTTAAATATTGTCCGATGTTCATGTTTGCCGTAGAGCTGTAAACGTGGCCACACTGCACAGCATGGGTTGGTCCACGGGCCGTCCTCTGTGCAGAGACTTGAGACCGGAGGTGTGCCTCGAGCCGCCGCCTCAAATAGAACACGGCGCTCCATCCCTACCAGTGAAAACAGGTCACACTGTGTCTTTTTACGTCTTTGAATAACCCGCCGTAAGCCCCCCTTCCCTCGCTCCCCGCCTCCCAACGGGACAACCGTGTCCGACCTTCTCCTTCTCTCTGCAGTGAGGTCACAGTGGCCTGCGCGCGCGGTCGTAAACGGGGTGTCATGTATTTTACATCCAGTAGGTGGCACTGTCTCTCTGACAGGACCCGCCACTGAGGGCATGGGATTTTGTATTTATATTTGTTTGGTTTGTAAGACTATCGTGTTACGCCCTTATGGCCAGCGTGTGTATTTCTATCCCTAGCCTTTGTCATATTTTCAGTCGAGCGGTAAGCCGGAACCATCTACAGCGAGTGCCTGCCCCAGTGGCACCCTCCAACTAGCGGGCATGCATGTTTTTATTGTTCCCAACTGACCTCCAAAATCCCCTTTGTGTCAGTTAAAAAAAGCCCATCATAAAATTTAAAGCATGCCTTATATTTTGCAAAGAGGAGCCATTTTGTTTCCTAAATATGTAATCAGCTCCAGGAGTCCCACATTTTATTCTTCCTTCTTCTTCTCCTCCTCTCTAGTGTTTGTTTCTTTAATAGTGTGTGTTTACCGTAACGTGTCACCACACATGGGGTCTATTTTTAGCACGGCATGGCGTCGTTGTGTATTTCTGTGTGAGGGGGTGGGGGCGGAGCTTACATGATGGATTCTGGTCATAAACTGGATGAGAAAACGGCCCCAAACACAATCAATGGACAAACAGGGCTCTGTTGTAATAGTGCGCGCAACCTCTATGTGCTTTTATATTTAATCTAACCAACAAGACAATGGCTCCAGGATAAGTCTGTTAAATGTCAGCTTCACAGCCTTTTACTGCCTGTTTATCTATTTTTTAAACCAAATGCTTTAGTGAATGTGCACATAATGTTGCATACATTGGTAGAGAAAGGCTTTGGGTGGAAGGCTCTGTTTAAAAGGGTTGCTTTCATTAGTGTGGTAGTGCAGAGCTGGCGAGCTACCAGCCTGCTGGCAATGCTTCAGAACATTAAACTTCCTTGAAATCATGCTGGATTTATAAACACTAGCCTAGACGCACACACATGCACCCACGCACGCACGCAATAAGCCAAAAGCTATCTCCGTCACTTGAGCAACACACACACAGACACACAGAGACACACACCCTCTGGTGAACTTGTCATTTTCCCGGAACACTTAAAGGCACCTCATTCCTTTTGTGTTTCTGAATAATCAGTATTACCGAGTATGATTTAAAGAGTATCCACGCTTCAGAGAAGCCCCCCCCTCCCGCAGACACACAGATCTTTGATCGCTTACACTCCGATCCCCGGCACATCTGCTCCGACTCTGCTGCCGTACTCAGCCACACCGCCCCGGCAGCTCCGCTAACTAGCGGCACGTCGGCCCTGTTTATACTGCCGCAGTCGACTCCTCGTTATGCACACACATTATTCTGCCCCCCAGAGAGTCTATGGAGAACGTATATTCTACCCGCCCCCCCACACACACTTTTTTGTTTGTTTTGTTTCTGCGACTATAAAAGCGAGTTCACAGGTTTCCCGCCACATGCTGCTGTATCAAACTATGACATCAACTGCTTTCCCCGTCTGTAATTGCTTCCAGACTGGGCAAGATCAGAATTTTCATTCTATTTTCCATTCGTCTCTCTGCTTTCTCTCTCTCTGCTGCTTAGCGTCCAACATAAGCAGATTTGAGACACGGGGTGTGTGTGTGTCTGTGTGTGTGTGTGTGATGTCATTGTAACACGACACACTTTTATATCCTTTTTTTTTTTCTCCAAACCCAAAACTTTACAACCACGTTTCCGAGAAGCCAGGTCCGTTTGACACACATGCCTTCATTGTTTCCTTTGCCGTCTTTCTTCCTGTACTATGCGTCTCCATGTATTATATTACTATGGGAAAAGACAAGTCAGAATTACGCAGTGGTGCTCTGACTAATGGGTGTCGTACCTCAATGTCCACCAAGGAGTAGGTGGACCACCGATTTAAGACTGACCCAAATGAGCCTGAGCAGTGAGTGAGTACCGGTAAGTGGGCGCTCTTTGGCCCCAGCCCAGGTTCCATCCATCCTAATCTAGGCTCCAGCGACCCTACTTTGTTATAGCAGAACTTCTGGGGGGGGACACTGCACAGAGCCTGGACCGGAAACCAACAATTGCAAGGGGCGGAGTTACACCTGGTTTCCTGTTTTGTCACAGAGACACTAGACCGAAAAGGAATAAATTGCGCCAGAAGCTTTTTAGAAGGGAATTTTATAAAATGTATTCCCACAGTGGCTGGCAAACAATGTTGATTATTAAAACGATGCAGCCACTTTGACCATAAAAGAACGCACAAGAACAGTGTCCTGACAGGATGCCCGTGGGTGATGGAGTGCCAGCTGAAACGCAGTGGGGACCGTATGCATCGAGTTGACAGGAGAGAGAAGGCTGGGGGGAGGTGGAGGATCGGAGCTCACACAGAGGGGGCCTCTGCTCGGAATTCCCCCCCATGACATCATTGTAGAGCAGTAGGAGGTGCAGACGGTGGTGGTGGTGTAAACCAGACACGGAGAAGACTGAAAACGCTGCACTTGGATTAGGTTTAGAGTCGGCCAAATTTGGGAGAGAGATGAGAGACCCCCCCCCCATGCAATTAAGTCACACAGCCCCGGAGACGCGCATTAACGAGAGCCCCAATCTGGGGGCTGCGTTGTGGGGGCTAGGTG
>OLKM01001456.1:0-5000 GCA_900291075.1 Melanogrammus aeglefinus
CCAAGGTCACAAGTGTCCAGTCCTGCCCTTCAGATATCACATGAGCGGGATGAAGAACTGCTGCTTGCCAAGAGGGCGTTTTATAACTCTTGTTAATTAATTAAACGGCAACAAGGAAAATAAAAGTAAAGGAATAGAAGCAAAACAAGATTAAAACACTGTGGTTGTTTCAACGCTAAGCCCTTCCCTAGACTGTTAAATGCTAACATGGTTAGGTACGCCCACCAACATATTAAGGGTTCATTGTATAACGTAGTGGGACTGGTGTTTAAGCAAGTTGCTGTTCGTTGGTAAACTGCTGCCCCTGTTTGGAGTGTGGAGAATCTATTGGCCGAATCATACACGTTTGCATCCTAAACGACAACTGAAATCATATCATTATCAGTTGTCGGTGGTTGATCTGTGTGATTTCCCTTGGGGCCTCTCATAGTAAGATCAAGTCCCAAATGTGTCTGGCCAGTGCGGCTTTGAACGGGGATGCCCTTCCACCAGCCCCTGGACAGGATCTTCAACTCATGTAACTCCCAGTGGGAGGTATGTGGTGTGCGTTATCGCCGCCCCCCAGCCTGAGCACGCTGGGTCCCCGCCCCGCGCACGTCTGGGTGGCCCAGAGCGTCCCCCTGGCATGACAACTCGAGCCAGATGCCTTCTGAAAAGAGCAAGTAGAAGACGAGGAAGCGCAAACCGTATCTCGTGCAGCCCTAAAAAACAATTCACACAAGGCATTGACGGTGTTTAGCACACCGCTTTCCAATCAAATGACTTTACATAAATTATCAATTTTTTTGTTCCGAAGAGAGTTTTATATCGCTCGTCGGTAGCACGCACGGATTGTCATTGAACATTTTATAGGCCCCCAAGCAATAAGACAGAATCGCGAGGTATAATCTAATTCCTCGTATACAACAGAGAAATAGCGAGGATAAGATGCTACATACACAACTAAGAACAACTATTACTTTTATGCGCACCCCGTTGGATTTAGTTCTTCTCAGCACTGTCGTTTTTAAATGTATAAACATACCCGGCTTAAGAAATATTTAAATAATAATAATTTCAGCCCTATTTAAAACAATATCTTTTTCTTTTCTTTTTTTTTTACATTGTTGACCCTGTCCATTATTTTTTTTTACCTGGAAGCTTTTGAGTTCATTGTCTCGGTCTACGAACAGCTCCGTCTTGTTGCCATAGACACGGACCAAGACCACGTCGTCTGGGCTGTCCTCCACATAGCAGCCGACGAGTTTGTTGGTGGTGCCATCGGTGAAGAGCTAGGAATAAAAAAAAAGAATAACCAATTTAAAAGACTAAGCAATGAGTAACTGCGGCAGATTTCAGTGACCACAAGGTTAAAACAATGTGTTGTGTCTGTAGTGCAAGATAGTGAAACATTGCAACGGCTGTGATTGGGAAGAATGACCTTGTGGCATTCTGTTACCAAACAAGAGACAAGGTGTTGACACTAGAGACCCCTCTCTGTGGAGTCTGGTGGACGGTATTTCAAGTTGTCCAAGGGCAACCTTTTTTTTTTTTTTTTTTAATTGTAATTCTCTGAAAGATAGCAATTCTGATGGCTATGGGATATGTGTAAGCAAAAGATAACTGGAGTGCAGAGTAAAGAGGAACCGGTTCTTTAGAACATATGTACTCTTTGCCCCCAATGCCGTGTCAGTATATTCAGTCCACTGCAGGAATCTGACATTGACACAACTTTGTAATTGTAAGCAATGGTTCAATGACTCTTGAATCCTTTCCAAATCAAAATCCTACAGGGTGGAGAGATATACAGAGGGCGGTATCAACAACATTGGACAGTCAGAGGGGGTTGTTGCCCCATTGTCTCCGGAAATGTAAAAAATGTGTCTGCTGAAAGCTCGGCGATTGAAACTTTTTTTCAATAAACATCCTCCTTCTCAATGGACACTGCCACCCACAACAAACAAACAGAGCACAATAACAATACACATGGCTGTCCCAGCGGCACGCATCACTGGCATTCCACACGTGGCTCACTGTAAAGACAGAGGCATTCCATTAGGACTGAACTGCACCCCCAACGACTTTCACCATCACATGACTGATCTAGTCTAGCCATGGGACGCAAACAATAAGCGACCGTCCGTCAAATGCGCTGACGGACAGCAATGAGCCAACCTCGTGGACGAAAAGGTAGGTAAACACTCTCCGGTAAGCAGTGGCAGCAGCAGCAGCAGCAGTGGTGGTATGGTGCATGTCTGGTGCATCGATGAAAGGCTAGCATGGGATTTGTGTGCTGGGAGGGCGCTAATCCCACTTAGCATTGTTGGTTCCGTTTTGAGAAGGGATAGTCTGTTTAGTGTTCCTCAACTTTGGATGAAATACTTTAATCTTTTGTCTTGTCTTTTTATGAGACACCTGAAAAATGTTATGGGTTTGTTTAGGTGGCTTGGATGCCATATCCATTATACAAACCGTGGGGAGTCTCATACGTGTATCATATCTTATATTTAGCATGATATTGCGAAAGCTAATTGACATCAAATCCATCCCTTAGCCTGGGAAAGTTGTAGGAAGAGCCAACCAGTGCACCGTTCTGGTGTGCTGGGTCAGGATGTTATGGAACAGTGTGTCATCTCAGAAAAGAAAACTAAAAGAGTTCCATCCTGTCCAGGTGGCACCGGGGGGTCAGGCCGCCGTTTCACTACTCACACCTTTTTAAGTGCCAACCATAACACGGCCGCTTGCTGGTCAAACAACATCCAGTCCAAGTCTGCTCCGTCCTGCTCTCATGCTCTCATCTTTCTCTGAGACTCAACAGGCCGTGCTAGCTATGCTCGGCAGGGTACAAAATGAATGTCCTTTTCCAAAGTTTAGATTTGCAGATGATTTTGGACTAGTTTGTATTAAAAAAAATAAATAAGGTATTGTTGGCCACTGATTGGATACACTGTGAACTCCTATTCAACTGCAAACCTGAAATGTTCTCGCAAGCAATTGATTTTTGCCTTAAGTTACATGAACAAATGTAGTTAACACAGATGTGTGTCGTTATTACATGAACAAATGTAGTAACACAGATGTGTGTGTTGTTACATGAAACAAATGTAGTAACACAGAGGTGAGTTAGCTAGCTTCAAAAATATCATGATGTCACCTCCTTAATTAATTGATGTATACAACTATAACACATTGGGGACAGGGGAATTATTGTAGCCCCCCCCCCCGCCCGTCTGGTTCCAAAGCCAGAAAGGCACGACAAGCAAAGGCAAGCGGCCCTCATTGAGGAAAGACACCGGTACCATGCCGGTGTGTGACAGGCAGGGAAGGACGAAAACATTGTCCCAGTATCAACAGAGCAGAGGGGGCGGGATGGGGAGGCTGGGTGGAGTTGGTGGGCGCCCAGAGGAACAGCATTAGTCACTGGGATGTTAAAACAGACCCGCGGCCTCCACCTGCCCCCACCCCTGTTAGGTGTCATACAAAGCCAGTGGATGTTGTTGTCACCACTGTGTGCCATTCAGCAAGGGAGCCATTCCTGCTGCAACAGGTTTGACCCTAGCCACGAAACATGAGCGACTCCATCCACTTAGCGGGAATCAATTATGCATTTTCCCCTTATCAAACTTTCTCAATTCTGGATGTGTGAATTTCACACAGTCACCCAAACCAATGACATATTTGCAGACATGAAGTGTGTGTTTGTGGTGGGAGGCTGCTGTGATTAACAACATAGTACACACACACACAACACACACCACACACACAACATACTACACACACACACACACACACACACACACACACACACACACACACACACACACACACACACACACACACACACAAGTCTACCATATGCATATTTCATATATATGGTGAGGAATAATGAATGCATAATGCATTCATCTAGATACGATATAGACTGAGGTTATGATACAGGCCTGAAGGTCACTATTTAATAAAAAACATGCATTGAAATACTATCACTACATCAATGTATTATAATTTTGTGGTTTTGAAGAGGAGGTGATCATATTTTCTAACATTAATAGATAGCTACATCAGATAATATTTTTGCCCCAGAATAGTTTTACCAAACATTATCATAACCAGTGTGACATTTCGCTTCACATGAGTAAAGACCGTTTTGAGGTAAAGAGTGACTGCACGTATAGCTGGAGAAGTTTGGCCTATATTCAGAACAGAAGTGAGTGACAGACAAATAAGGAAGGCCAATTCTGATTTAAAATAAACATAAAAATCATCATCATGAAATACAAATTATAATATTACATAATGCAGTGGATTATATGTATATACAGACAAACATATACTGACTTCGGTTATATGATACTATTAAAGTTCAAACTGACAGCAATTTAAACAGCAGGGTACCCACAACACAGATCGTAAACCATAGTTGCAGTTTTGTTTTCTTATTTAGAGAGAAAGAATTGGATGTAAAGTGGCTGCTCAAACACCAGGTAGGCTACACACACCATGCATGTTTACGTCACTCAGTGGAGCTGTGGTCTGGTCCTCGCGTCAGCAACAGCTGACCTCTCACACTAGCCACAGAGTCACTGTGTGACTCCATAGGGCATTTGCAGCATTTACATATGGGTTGCAAAAGGACGACGCTGATTGGCTTAATGTAATTGGTTAAAGCTTCATTCCCAAGACCCAAGTTTATAAATGTAGAGCTTTCGTGGCGATTCGGATACAACCTGGTGCATAGTAGAGCTTATATATCAGTTTTAACTCGTTATTGTAATCGGTATTAGACTGTGAAATCTAGTTAAGGACAAGTCTACTTCCCGTGTTACCAGGGGTACAAATACCGAGCAGACATGTGTTAGGCCTGGGATGATGCCTCTCTATAGAGGGTCTATTGCTATGGCTCTGTGTAGAGGGTCTATTGCTATGGCTCTGTGCAGAGGGTCTATTGCCATTGCTCTGTGTAGAAGGTCTATTGCCATTGCTCTGTGTAGGTCTATTGCCATGGCTCTGTGTAGAGTCCA
>OLKM01001456.1:15868-18368 GCA_900291075.1 Melanogrammus aeglefinus
CCTCTCCTCTCCTCTCCTCTCCTCTCCTCTCCTCTCCTCTCCTCTCCTCTCCTCTCCTCTCCTCTCCTCTCCTCTCCTCTCCTCTATTTTAATCATACTCTTCTCCTTCGTTTTGAGATGCTACCCCACAATGCAATTCAAATCAATTAAATTTATTTCATTTCACCTGAATTAAATGAATTCAAATTGAATTAAATGAACGATCCAGCAGGTATGGAGGCCGCCGCTCTGAGGGAGCTGGTGGAGGACCTGCGCGCCGCTCTGCAGGGCAGCGATGCCCGGTGTCTGTCCCTCGAGGTGGCCCTCCAGAGGCGTAGCAGGGCCTTGCACCACAGCCCTTCCTTCTCCATCACCTTGTCCCAGCCTTCCAGCAGCGACGCAAGCAGCCCCAAACCATGCCCGGACGGGAGATTTGGAGGGAAACGGACGGAGAGGATGAAGAGAGCGGCCCCGGGCCGGAGGGCCGATGGAGACCCCGTTCTCCGGGAGCTGAGGCTGATTCGCGAGTCGCGTGACGGACAACTCGAGGAGGCGATTCGCTTCAATCAGCGCCTGGAGGAGGAGCTTGGCTGGGCCTATCAGGAGGTCCGACGTCGGGCTGATGTGGAATCGGCACTGCGAAAGGAGAACGCTGCGATCAGGTCTGCAGGGCCTTTACATTTACCTTCACGTAGAAGACCATCTTTAATCCCTTCTTCTGATCACTGTTTAAATAATCTGTTCAAGGATGAATGGAGGAACGGATGGTTCAGGGGAAAGATTTATTTCTAAATGAATGTGTGTTTTTTGGAAAAACCAATAATTCTTACATCATCAGAACAGTTGCTTATTCAACACAAGCAACAACTCAAGATTGTAGTTAATCTACAGTCAACAAATAATTAGCGCTTTTTGTGGTGCTGAGATTATTAGGCTATCTGTGTTGCACTGCCAACCTGTAACCCTCTACGTAGACTACCCAGCCAAAACTGGCTGATAGTATAATCATCACAGGTAGCCCACATGCCCACCGCACCCAAAACAGTGCCAAATGATCTGTGTGTTTGTAGACACATTATGACTTTTTGGTGCTGGCACTCATTTTGAATAATCAACTTGCCAGAGTTGGAACCTTTTGGAAAGTAATTAGAAGTGTATAGCCCTCACTTGAACAGGAGCTAGGATACTTTAACGCAAAGTCAACATCTGCATGCACAAGGATGAATTTGGACTTAAAACACCCCTCACCCTCGTTTTATCAAATGAATGGCGTTGCATATGGTATGGGTTTATGTTTGTGGAGCCCTTATGATGGATATACATGAATGGATGGATGGGGGGGGGATATACAGTGTGAGTGACGGTTGGTGGCTGTCGCTGACCAGGAGGCGGGCAGAAGAGGCCAGGGAGGCTGTGAAGCAAGGCTTACAGAGAGTACGGCTGATCCAGGAGCAGGCTCAGTGCGTCCCTGAGCTACAGAACACCATCGCCCAGTTGGAGAGGGAGCTGCAACACTACAGGTACAAACACACTGTTCCTCAGATCACTACCGGTACAAACACACTGTTCCTCAGATCACTACCGGTACAAACACACTGTTCCTCAGATCACTACCGGTACAAACACACTGTTCCTCAGATCACTACCGGTACAAACACACTGTTCCTCAGATCACTACCGGTACAAACACACTGTTCCTGAAGACTTTGTGGTGTTCCCTTGTCTGGAGTTTTAACCATCAGCTCTTCCCAGAGGTTTCCCTCGTTACCACCTCAGTCTCTACAATGCTACACCTTGTGCCAAACGTAGACATTAACGGCGTATGTTCCCTTCAACGTCACATAATATCAAACCAACAAAGTTAAATCTCTGGGCCTTGGCTGACATCATCTCAGTCTAGGAGACAGATGTGCCCTTGCATAAAACACAGACAGAAAACCTTGTTCTGGACTTGTAGAATCAAGCTTCGTAGCAATCCGGTAGCCATTCTGTGTTCTCAGATCATACCGGTACAAACAGCACGCTCTCTAGAGATCACTACCGGTACAAACACACTGTTCCTCAGATCACTACCGGTACAAACACACTGTTCCAGGTACAAACACACTGTTCCTATCAGGATTACAGGTACAAACACACTGTTATCACTACCAGTAAAAACACACTGTTCCCATCATAGTTACAGGTACAAACAAACTGTTCCTAGCATCACTAGTGGTGGAAACACACTGTTCCTGAAGACTTTGTGGTGTTCCATTGTCTGGAGTTTTAACCATCAGCTCTTCCCAGAGGTTTCCCATCTCGTCTACCTCTAGTTCTAAATGCTACCTTGTGCCAAACGTAGAATTTACGGCGTATGTTCCCTTCAACGTCACATAATATCAAACCAACAAAGTTAAATCTCTGGGCCTTGGCTGACATCATCTCAGTCTAGGAGACAGATGTGCCCTTGCATAAAACACAGACAGAAAACCTTGTTCTGGACTTGTAGAATCAAGCTTCGTAGCAATCCGGTAGCCAT
>OLKM01001456.1:20868-33368 GCA_900291075.1 Melanogrammus aeglefinus
GGACGTTCAGTATTCAGGTGTAATATTTGTATGTATTGGTGTGTCGTCGTGGGTTTACTCAGGTCCAGGCCCTTTGGCATGAACCCTAACCCTTTATCAACGAGTAGAGTACATGGATGGGTTGATGGATTGATGGATGGTTGGATAAGTGAGTGGATGGTTGGATGGGTGGATAGAGAGATGGATGGATGGACGGATAAGTGGGTTGACAGATAGAGTAAGTGGGTGGATGGCAGGATCAGTTCTCGGGGGACGGTCCGACTATTGGCCCCAGGTGTGATCTTCATGCCTTGCTGTTGACCAGGGGCCGACAGGTGAGGAGGCCTCGGGGCCCGGGCGCCCCCTGGAGGTGCTAGACCGGTCCCAGGTGGCCCTGCTAGAGGAGAAGGTAGCTGACGCGCTCGCCCTGCTACTGCAGCTACGCAAAAAGGTACGGCGTTTCTTTCTCTGGAATTAAAGGGGCGCTATCAGGATTTTTAAACTTCTCCCTTTGCTTTAGACTTTTTAATGACGTATGGTTATATGTTTTACGTCTGCAAAGCCAGACAAATCTAAGTCCGAGGGGGGAGGGTGGAGCCAGGGGGAGTATTTGCGCCCGCTGAGGACGTGAAACATTGTTTGCCCTCAAACATTTCTTCCCCCACAGTGTGGCATCAGACTGTGCAGTGGGCGGTTTTTGTAGTGCAGAAGTCCCACCCCCCCGGCTGTCCGCAATGTTTACAACATGAATTTGCCGACGCACGCGCAAAGCGTTCGAGAGACAGAGTTAGCGGTTTTTGCAGAAATTTACAGTGTGAGAATAATAAGGTGCATTTCTAACATACAGGCCTGTAACCCTATTCTAGTAGTACCCCCAAATGCATTTAACCCTAAATAAGCGCGATAGGGGATCTCTAACAGCAGCACATACGAGCACAAGGTAGATGAAAGAAGAACCGCAAATACAACATACATACTGACCCTAACCCTACATTCTTTGTTAAAAATATCATTAATAATAATAATAAAATAATAATAATAATAATAATAATAAAAAATATCATTAATAATAATAATAATAATAATAATAATAATAACAAAGTATTTTTCCAATAATGTGTCTTAATGTATGTTCGATGTTCAATCATATAAATCAGAAACAGTAGACATTTGATCAGTATAGAGTAAAACAAATGTCACGTATGTCATATGTGCCTGGATATGCCATTGTTTAACACGTCCTCCAGTATGACTGCGGCAGGCTGTAAAGATCTCCTGCCTAGAGCCGCGTTAAGGACCTTCAGCGCTGTAGTGGTGGGATGAGACAGATTCTGACCATAAACTCTTTAATCTCTTAAAGAGCCATTGTACTAAAAATCTCTTTTTTGTTTGTTTCAAACATGATCATTTGTCGTATATGATCGTAAACATTGTAATCTTCTCCATGTTATCGCTGTTACGGAAATTAGTCCCTCAGTTATAGAAATAAGGGTTTAACCCTGTGTTCCTGCCATCCTCCACAAAACACGATGTGGCGTTCTTTAGTGACCTCAGACTACTCCCAAGGTCGGCTGACGTCACGAACACGGGGGCACCAGCAGCGCGGTGTGTGTGTGTGTGGACATGTGGAGCTCTGTCTGGGCGGTGTGTGTGAAGCTCTGTCTGGGCGGTATGTGTGGACGTGTGGAGCTCTGTCTGGGCGGTGTGTGTGGACGTGTGGAGCTCTGTCTGGGCAGCGGTTGACTGCGATGTGTGTGGACAGTGTGGAGCTCTGTCTGGGCGGTGTTGTGTGTGTGGAGCTCTGTCTGGGCGGTATGTGTGGGACGTGTGGAGCTCTGTCTGGGCGGTGTGTGTGACTCGTCTGGGCGGTGTGTGTGGACATGTAGAGCTCTGTCTGGGCGGTGTGTGTGGACATGTAGAGCTCTGTCTGGGCGGTGTGTGTGGACATGTAGAGCTCTGTCTGGGCGGTGTGTGTGGACGTGTGGAGCTCTGTCTGGGCAGCGGTTGACTGCAATGTCTGCGAGGAAGATGTTTTTTTTTTGGACACTTGATATAGTAGTATAACGACACGGAGGGCGTGGACGGAGAAGCTCTTTCTAAGCAGCAATGTTGCTTATAAGAATGGTCCTAACAGTGACACAACGACGGTACTATAAAAGTATCATAAAGTTAACGTGGGTCGTAGCCATGGGGATGGAGAGCCCCCCTCTTTCCTACAACTCTCAGCCCAAAACACTTTATTTTAAATCACAAAGTGTCTGAATCCCGTGTGAATCAGTGGGCTCAGCGGCTCTCTAAGTCTGACCCCGGTGTGGACCTCTCTCCAGAACGTTTCCTGCAGGGCTGTGGGGATGACCTCCAGGGAGGAGCTGTGTGGCAGAAGCAGGCACGGTAGGTTCTCTACTCAAATACTATTTTGGAAGATGGTTGTACACTGAATGTGCATGAATTCATTTTTGCATGAATTCATTTATTGTTTGGAGGGACACGTACGTGTAGCGCCTTTCTAAACCTCGGTTTGGGATCCTCTTATTCCTGCTTCCTGCTTCACTAAGACCCCGCCCAGATGATCCAAGTGGCGGAGGCGCTCTGTGCGCAGCTCCAGCTCTCGACCAATGAGGTCGCGCAACGTGAGGATGGTTGCCATGTAGCCAATGAGGAGGGCGGTGGAGGAGGCGTGGCTCCGTTTGGGACGCACACCAAGGAGTCCTCCAGCTGCCAGAGCAATAGCAGGGGCATCAACACGCTAGTCATCTCCTGCTAACGGCACACGCAAACACTGTTTATGGACATGTCTGTTTAAAACTCGTTGTTTGTTTTAAACATTACTGCTTTTTACGTCAACCCTAAACTCAACGTTGACGGCAAATCATCTGAGCGTACGGTGATGATGGATAATAGCTCATGTTAAACCATTTGCAGAGTTATATTGCTGCTTTATTATTCTAGTTTGTGTATATATTAGCTTTACTGGAGGAAGATCAGGCTCCCCTGACTACTTATTTTATCTCACCTCTAAAAGGCACACGTGTCCTTATTCTGAATTATTCTGAACTCTATAAGCCTCTACTTTATAAGCGTATTGTTCCCTGCCAGGGCTTTGAGACTGTACGTGGATGTACGAGGATGGTGTAGTCATGTAGTAAATGTCTTAATTTATGTTTTGTTTATTTTAAAGTTTTTTATATGATATATATTTTTTAATTTACCAGATCACCAAAGCTATTGTAATGTATTAAATGATGTATGCTATTTCCTCTAAAGGATTAACCCTGAATACATTGACGGAAATTGTTCTAATTAAAACTAGAAAATTTAAGTAAACTGTTTTTTCAGTTAGTTTTGTGTCTCTGCTTTATTCTAGCGTTTCGATTTCGATATTTAGTGTTAACATTAAATAGGGGAACTTCTATATTCTCAGATACCAATGAAGACACAGAGCCATGGTATGAAATAATAAAAGTCCTTTATTCCAGCAATTCACCAAGTCTTGCAGGGGCCCGAGAGAGCAAGCCATCTGGAGAGGCTTTACAATGCAGTCCAGAAGCCACACATAAACCTCTGCCTGAGTATGTATACACCTTTTTTTTTTTTGCTATTATAATATATTAGAAGTTTGTTATGGGACATTTTTTAGAACAGAAGGCCAGTGATATTGTGTCGGTAATCTATATGGCTACCTGTACTTGGCACGTAGTTCCGTGGGTTGGATTTAGGTAATGGATCCTTTGGGCTATACACGACAACACACTAATTGTGCTCAAAATCATTGGTTAACAATAAGTTTAATGGTTTTAGATTTTATAGAGTTAGATAAGACAGTTTGGTCTCCCATGATTCTCAGCTGTTTAGCCTTATAAACCCAAATATAAAGTGATAATTACAACATCATAATCAATCTACTGCACACCGGTTAATGATAAAAGTGAATTAGAGAGACACACCTCTGTGGTGCGCATGGCTCCTGATTGGTTCACTTTAGATTAAGCCCGCCTTGAAACATCTGAACATAGGTTCCCAATGCAAGACAGGGGTGTGTTTGTGGGGCTATTTATCCAACTACTGATCAATTGAGGCTAGCTACAAAGTTTTTACTGGCCCATTTCAAAAAAGAGGGAAAACATTATTACATAAAAACTGTGACATAGAGCTGTGCCAAATGAAATGATAAAATAAACAACTTATTTATAGAATAAATATAGTATGTACAATTTTCTTTGTGTGCATCTAAAAATAAATAGACAAAACTTGCCCCACAGAAGTATTCACAACTTTCCATTGAAAACAAGGCAGGGTGCTAGTACAAGGTTGTAAAATAGAGGTGAGAGGATACAGATCTCAGACTTTCTGAACACAGGTTTATAAAGGTCTGGTTTCTATCGGCGCCTGGCTCTTTGATAGCACAATCCACATGGAAGAACGTCAGTGACTTAGTTCACAGTGATGCCCCCTGGCGCCCGTTTCTATATTACAGTACTCTGAACGGGAGTAGCGTCTTACAAGTTGTTTTACTTTGCTGTGGATGTTTTCCTATGTTCTTTACACGAAGCAATTAACAGAACAGCAAAAAAATGAAATAAAAGTAACAAAGAAATTAAAAACGTTGCAAAAGCCTCCAGAATTGACACACAATACAGAATTGACAAACACTAATTTATAAAATCAAAAAGAAAGAATAACAAACGGACAGGATTCTTCAAGGTTTTGCACATCCATGGTATGTGCCCTGCATATGCTATTTTTTTGTGGACCCTCAAAACAACACATATTTCTGAAAAGATGTGGATAGGTCAAGCATTACATGCAGGATTTGACCTAATCAAAGAGATTTCTCTCTGGTCGCATGTACTCGGTACAGTCACTCTGGCACTCGTGCTATATGTTTCTTTCCAAAGTATCTGTCTCCTCTTTGTTCTGCCTGACTGCTATGCCTTACAGAGGGCAAGACACGGTTTATCACCCCACAACGCCTTCCAGTCATATGGAAACTGTGTACATGTATGTGTGTGTGTGTGTGTGTGTGTGTGTGTGTGTGTGTGTGTGTGTGTGTGTGTGTGTGTGTGTGTGTGTGTGTGTGTGTGTGTGTGTGTGTGTGTGCGTGTGTGCGTGTGTGCGTGTGTGCGTGTGTGTGTGTGTGTGTGTGTGTGTGTGTCCGTGTGTCCGTGTGTCCGTGTATGTGTGATAGAGAATCTGTGAATGTTTCTGTTGTTTTAGAAAAAAGGCAACTTGGAAGTATGTAGCTTGTATCCTGGGTGAGCAGGTTACAACGAGGGTCTCCAGAAACGCAGAAACGAGTGGTTTGCGAGAACAGTGTGCCCAGGAAGGTTCCATCCCGCCGTTCAGGAGCAACAACAATTAGAACGTTCTGGAAAGGCAAACCTTCAACCCTTGAACAAGTGAGACAGAGACAATAGCAGAAATGCAAATGAAAGCTTCAGGGGAAAGAGTAAGCCGACTAAAGGGACCACATGGTTAGATAATAGGGTTGCCACCTTGATTCAGTGAAAATCATGAAGGACAAATTAAATTGAAGTGGGTATTTAACAGATCAAGAGGTCAGATTTAATGAAGATACATTTCTCTATAAAACATCTCATTAGGTTCACTTTAATTTGGCTCGAAGTGGCTAACCGACATCGATCGTACAGGCCAATTCAAATGATTTAATTCACATGGAACACAAAAAAGGTCTTTACATTCCCAGAAATTACCCGTGATCCGGAGTGGAATACGTTGACGTATAGGACAGGAGAAACGGTTCAAAGTAAAGCGCGACCAAAACACGAATTGGTGGCAGCACCCTATATACTACGTATCAAAATTGGAGGTGGACAAGGCTCCACCCTGACGGTGTTAAGGGTAGGAGGGTTAAGACACGTCTAAAGGGGGGGGGGGGGCTGTCGGTGCCCACACTCACCATCTTGATTTTAAGGCCAACGTGACTCCCGGTTTTTAAGGCCAAAGTGTGAAAGAGATTAAATCATTATAAAGACGATTACAATAGTGGGAGAAAGCTCTGGCATAGCCCTATATACTAAATTACAAGAACTAAAATGATTACAATATATTTCAAATTTGTATTTTCTATAGATAAAAGAAGCACTTAGTGATTAAGCATTCTACGCTTGTCTGTGCGTGTATTTTAACATCTGTCAGTCGCTCTGTCAAATTATACATTGTTTTTTCAAGTGTTAAAAGTTTATCTCATCTTTACAAACGGTGCCATCATCCCCATTGAAAATAATGAGGACTGGCTTCAGGAAACATAACAGACAGTGATTCATATCAAATTATCAACAACTACAATAATCTAAACCTAAAAATAAAGTAGAATAAGGCGAACCAACAGTCGGTATGGTCTGGTGTTTAGTCGTGTAAGGGGCCGTAGTGCTGCGGTCAGGTGTCTAAGTCTGGACGGTTTGGCTGGGTTGAGATGTCTTCATCCACAATGCTTCCCCTGGTTAAAAATATACTCCCACATATATATGCAAGGGATACTGCCCGACGAGGTGTCCATTATCAGGAATTAAGGGTCGTCGCGGCGGCGTGAACCGTCCAACGCGCGGCAGAGGACGGCTGCCTCTGGGAAGTCCATTAATTCCTGATAATGGGCACCTCGAAGGGCATTATCCCGCTTATACCACGGTCACTTGCCAAAGTAAATAAATTAAGACCATTCATTTATATTTTCATGCGTTTTACAATCCAAATATAAAGTTTTTCACAAGCCCTAACTTTGTTTCCCTGGTAATGCCTGAGGGTTTGAATAATTCCTGGAACAACCATTAGCCTCCCGTAAGGTTCTTATGCAACGGATCGTTGTTCACTACTCCAGTAATTAGGACGGACGTTAGCTACGACTTGGCAACGGGAGGTATTCTAGTCCGCTCAGCTATGACGAGCCAGAGAGCTAACGTTATGCATTGTACATATTTATATTTCGAAATTCGTCCCAGCCTTTATACCACAGATACTCTAGGGTCTATAGCATATTACCGCCTTGTCTGATTACAGTTTAATTTATTTTTAACAATTTACAAGCTCTCGTTTTGAAGGCTGAACAGACAATTTGACTGGAACTACTTAGCAGGTGTCCGTATATCAGGAGTTAATGCACACCCTGCAGCCAATCAGAATCCAGCATTCCCCCAGACCATGGTTTAAGTATATATACAGTATATATGCATATATATGTATATGTATATGTATATGTTGTATTTTCCTTCACACATTGAGAAGTAGGAATGATTTCTCAAGATGAAGTCCATTGCTAAAGATTCTGCTGAGACGAGGAGCTTGGTTGAGGTTAGCCCTTGCGTATGTGCTCTCCACACCATGTTTCAGGCTGAATGGGAAGGGTCTGTCGCTATGCACGCTTGGGTGGTTGTTTGGATGTGCGTGTGTGTGTGTGTGTGTGTGTGTGTGTGTGTGTGTGTGTGTGTGTGTGTGTGTGTGTGTGTGTGTGTGTGTGTGTGTGTGTGTGTGTGTGTGTGTGTGTGTGTGTGTGTGTGTGTGTGTCTCTGCCTGTCTACGTGTGAACTTCTTGTTAGGTGTGTATGTTCTGATATCGGGGGCATCAAGTGTACTGATATGTATTTGTGTGCCTTGCACATAAGCCTGTGTGCTCACGAGTGTGTGCGTGTGTGTGTGTCGCCGATCTGAATGTTGTTTTGGGTCAATGCCTGATGGTTAGCATGAGCGCGTTGCCGTGGCGACGGCCGTGGTTCAGTCACCCACGTCCGTGTCTCTGTCCCCGATGAGCCAGAGCACGTGGAAGCAGAGCGCCAGGAAGCCCGTGCCCAGCAGGTCTCCCAGGGCCGTCAGGTAGGGGATGGAGAAGTTGTCCGGGTCCATGCCCCGCCCCCACATCCAGTGCACCATCCAGTCGGCCAGGTACAGCAGGATCAGCACCTGGGGCGGCGGGAGGATGTGCTTTAAACCCCGCCTCCATCAAGACAAACCCCGCCTCCATCAAGACAAACCCCGCCTCCATCAAGACAAACCCCGCCTCCATCAAGACAAACCCCGCCTCCATCAAGACAAACCCCAGCCTCCATCAAAACAAACCCCACCTCCATCAAGACAAACCCCACCTCCATCAAGACACCTCCATCAAGACAAACCCCGCCTCCATCAAGACAAACCCCGCCTCCATCAAAACAAACCCCGCCTCCATTAAGACAAACCCCGCCTCCATCAAGACAAACCCCGCCTCCATCATAACAAACCCCGCCTCCATCAAAACAAACCCCGCCTCCATCAAAACAAACCCCGTCTCCATCAAGACAAACCCCGCCTCCATCAAGACAAACACCGCCTCCATCAAGACAAACACCGCCTCCATCAAAACAAACCCCGCCTCCATCAAAACAAACCGCGATAAGGACAACACAGAACTCCCAGGCCAAGGGTCACGTCACGGAGAAAAACATGTAATCCATTAACAATGCATGCAAACGTGTATTTTCATTCTTCATTTTGATTTAATTTGGGGCTATTTTCTAATGTATGAACTTATTTTACTTTTTGTCACTATCTGTAGGCCTACATATCCGTTGGTTTTCACGCTACCTTTTTGTCTGTTAATAAACTAGTCCTTGGAGGACTCAACTGAGTTTCCCTGTTCAAACAACGGTTGAGGACACGTTTTACATGTTCTAACGGTGTGCTCTTTTAAATACCAGCCCTTCTGCATCAGTCTGCTGCCCTCCAGAGCAATGGTCCCCAACCGCTTCTGTCTGGCGTTGGCCCCTTGACCCGCTCTGACAGGCCACACGCACGCGTATGGATGATCCTTCTCAATTGGACATTTATTGAATTCATATGCGATTGCACTTATTTTTTCATATGTCATACATTTCATATCGCGACTCACCCAGTCCAGTTTCAACTCCTTTACTCAGTAACTTGAGTTAATGAGTGACCCCGTAAGCTTTGATAGTTCTGGGGGTAGTGTGTATACAGCTGTTGCCAGGCTGTTCCTCACATTCTGCCCCTCTGCTTGGGTTTGATGTGAGTCAAAGATGAGAAGGTCACTTCAAACATATCAGTAGATCCGAAAGGCAAAAGTTCATGCAATGCATGACTTTCTAGCGCGCGTATCTAAATATTCCACTATAAGAGATATTGCTGCATTTCTGCAGGTGGTTTGCAGGCCTGCTGCTGCTTTCATTCACACTGAATGGGTTCCTCATCCCAGCCATTGAACCCAAAGTGTACTGAAAAAGTAGCACAAAGTTTGAGTGCATCGCAACCAGGGGGATAACACGCCCCCCTCTTCCCTAAAACAGCTTCAGAAAAGCTTCAGGCTTTCTTCATTTAATCATCTGTAAGGACTTCGCCACAGAGAGAACACTGTGGCTGTGGGGAGTCCTCAAACCCAAAAGTGAATACAAACAAGATGGACTTCTCTCTTAAACTGCCGGTGTTTGGACGCACTCTGTTTTCCCTCCGCTCACCGGACCCACAGAGACGTACCTGCAGAAGGGCGGCGCCCAGGTAGAAGGCAACGAAGATGGACGTCAGGGTGGTGTGTCCGCCTCGCATGGAGTTGATGGTGTAGAGGAAGACGAGGTGGCCGGGCGCCACCAGCATGAAGAGAACGCGGGCGGAGCGAGCGTTCAGCGCTTGAACGGAGACGCAGAAGTGTCAAAATTAGTTTTTTTTTTATTGGAATGCAGCCCTTTCTTTTTTTTTACATTTAGGGAATGAAGCAGATGCTTTTACCCAAGCGACGGTTGTTACACACATTCACACACAGACAGACGGCGGAGTCAACCATGCAAGGAGACCATGCCAGCTCATCAGGGGCACCAAGGTGTAAGTGCCTTGCTCAGGGAGAGGAACTAGGAAGAGCTGACGGGGCGGCAGCGGCTCAGGAGGTAGAGCGGGTTGGCTGGTAGCTGGAAGGTTGCTAGTTCGATCCCCGGCTCCTTCGAGCTGAGTGTCGAGGTGTCCCTGAGCGAGACGCCTCACCCTGACTGCTCTGGGCAGAGAGGTGTGGCGTTCCCCGTCGTCTGTATAAGCTAGAGAAAGGAATCATGATGGTAAGCCACCATTACTCCCGAGGAGACTCGATGATGATGATGAGGAAGAGCCAGCAACCTTTCGGTTAAAAATAAAGCTACTCTACCTCCTGAGCTAAGGCGACCCCTTTCTCATGGATTGTTTCGTCTGCTTTTCAAAGTACACGTTCTATATTTCATAACAACGTCTATTTTGTATTAAATGCCGCATTGCCTTGTTGGTTGTGATCAGCTCTTCTCCGGCTGGGGCATGTTTATCCAGCGTGTGTTTGCTGTGGCCTTTTGGGACGCAGTCCTGCCAGCAATGTTTACGTGTATGCCCTTTGTTCAAGTAACGCAAACCCATATTTTGCTGTTTTATATGTCTGCCACGGTGGCCAATTAAGTTTGTGACTGCCAGTTAAATAACAAAATGGGCTGCAAACCAGCGCGCGTACCGAACCCCGAAATAGCACTCGCACATCACTCATGTCGAATTTATAATCGCAATTCAATTCCATCAGATCAAGTGTGGTGTGAGAATGTTCCCGCAGTCTGGACAAATGACTTACAGGAACCGAAGAATGAGGTGCAGGGAGTGGGGCACTTCCTGGGGGGGTAGTTGGGGTCTCCTAAGGGCAGGCCATTCATGTGCAGGTAGGTGGAGATCCTGCTTGCCTGAACCGCCACCAGGTTCCCACCAACGCCTGGTGTCAGAGAAGGATCAGACACACACACACGCACACACACACACGCACACACACGGACACACACACGCACACATACACATACACACACACACACACACACACACACACGCACACACACACACACACACACACACACACACGGACACACACACGCACACATACACATACACACACACACATACACACACGCACACATACACATACACACACACACACACACACACACACACAACACACACACACACACACACACACACACACACACACACACACACACACACACACACACACAGCACACACACACACACACACACACACACACACACACACACACACACACATACACATACACACACACAAGCTCATGAAATAATTGTGTCGTTTTTTAAAAACATTTTTATATTTACGTCAATGCAGCCAGTCGTGTCATGACCTCTTTCACTTTGATTTGAAAGAAGGAAAACAGAACGTTTAGGACGACTTTTGCTTGGTCCAAGTTAGCATCAATGAGTTCCGCCCATTTTTCCACACAGACACACACACACACACACACACACACACACACACACACACACACACACACACACACACACAACACACACACACACACACACACACACACACACACACACACACACACACACACACACACACACACACACACAAACAAACACACACCCTCAAACCACATACACACGTAGCGACAAAGGAAGAACAATTGTGAACCAGAGTCTCAAAGGTTTTCCCGTGGTAAGGATTGACATACGCTAACGACTTCCTATTAGCCAGGGTCAGAGTGACTTCACTGGGAAGCCTTCTAAAACTCTGATTTACCATTCAGGTGTTCCTGTAATGGAATTACATCCAATCTCACCCATGGCCATTGGCACAGATCGATTCCTATTCCATCGTGAAGCCATCATACAACAATCAAACTGTTATGAAAAATCTAGGTTATAAAGTTTACAGCTTCATATAATGTTTACCTATTTGCATTACAGTATGGGCTTCACGTTTCAGGGCACAAAAGGTAAATATGACCCAATATGTAATGGTTATGTTTTGATCCCTGTCCATCCATCCCTTACTTACCGTTGATGACAGGAGTGAAAACAGCCATGCCCTGCAAAGTTTGGGTTGGACACCGTCTTGTCCAGGATCAGGCCGCCAACACTGAGGAGGAAACACAGCATGAGATCAAACTCTCACATGGCTCATGAAGAAATCTATCTCCATCAATTCACTTTTCTTTACACAAGCAATATTTTTTTTGTAATTTACAAATAAAAAAATATCATTCTCAAAAGTGATAAGCGGAATATATATATATCCATAGCAACCTCTGGATGAATTTCCATTTGGAGAAAATGTATTGCTAATACTTTCTTAGCCTGGTGTATTTTAGTGTGTTGGTGTGTGTGTGTGTGTCTCTCCGACCGTGACAGTTTGTGTTACCTGCTGATTGCCATGGCGATGATGACGGGCTCCCAGCCCGAGTACAGCACCTCTCTGGTGGACGGGATCTTGCGAGCGATCAGCACCCATATGGGACACAGGGCCACGAACACAGCACACACCAGGGGGCTGGCCCAGTCGTTGTGCTCTGGAAGTGGGGGGGGAGCAGGGAGAACAAACACATCAGCCCACAAAGAAACCCGAGCTCTCTTCCAGTGGTGGAAACGGTTGGAAAACCAGTCTTTGTTCTGGTCCTTCTAACTTCTAGTCATAATCTGGAGGAGGCTGGCCTGATCCGGCCTGGAGGGAGGAGGACAGTGCTGTGTTCCGTCTCTAGGGGGTGCTGTGACGC
>OLKM01001456.1:40868-44255 GCA_900291075.1 Melanogrammus aeglefinus
ATGAGCTAGGGAGATCACACGGCTAACCTAGACTTCAGACAGAAATCCATTGAAGCACTTGTCCAATGTTTAAGGTTTTGCACGAGCAAAGTCCCAAATTGATTTGCAGGAGAATCAAGAGATATAATAACAATGGCAACAATGACATTAAAGTTTTAAATTATATAATTATTTGAAAGAAGAATAACAAAACAAGCAGTTGAAAACTCTAGCCTTACTCTTCGTGCGTGGTAATGGTCTCAGACACGAAGAATGCACAACTATTATTGTTTAAGGCATTATTTATGTTGAAATATTGTTACATTTGAGGATTATTCATTTGAGACATGTGTTGTATTTGGTATACACCTACTTATTAAATGGAATATAATATATGCAGACAGGATACATTTATGTATTATTTCATCATGAGAGATAGAATTTCATCATGATAGATCTCCCTCTAACTTCTAGAGCACTATCTAGCAGAGCAGGATGGTGGTTCTGCCTTCCAAACCCTGAATACAAGTTTAGGGTTGATGGCCCTGAAGGCCTTTCATCTCTGGATCCATTTAAGAGTGTGTCTGTGTGTGTGTGTGTGTGCGCGCGCGTGTGTGTGTGTGTGTGTGTGTGTGTGATTATGCCAGAAAGACGAGAGAGAGATAGAGATAGAGAGAGAGAGGTAGAGAGAGAGAGTTAGAGAGTTAGAGAGTTAGAGAGTTAGAGAGGTAGAGAGAGAGAGAGTTAGAGAGTTAGAGAGTTAGAGAGTTAGAGAGGTAGAGAGGTAGAGAGGTAGAGAGGTAGAGAGGTAGAGAGAGAGAGAGAGAGAGAGAGTTAGAGAGTTAGAGAGTTAGAGAGTTAGAGAGTTAGAGAGGTAGAGAGTTAGAGAGGTGTAGAGAGAGAGAGAGAGAGAGAGAGAGAGAGAGAGAGAGAGAGAGAGAGAGAGAGAGAGAGAGAGAGAGAGAGAGAGAGAGAGAGAGAGAGAGAGAGAGAGAGAGAGAGAGGAACAAAGGGAAGGGGAGCTCAAACCTTTATAAGTATACCACAGTAAAGTAATGCTGCTCAATTTCTCCAAGCAATATGCAAACTCAAATTGACAGTTGTTTGTAAACGTCACAATCATAAATGTATATTATTCTAACAAATAGTTCTATAATATCACTGTCATATCCCAGAAGGACAGGAAAGAGGGACAGAGAAAAAGGTCAAAGACATAATTGTATAACTCATTCGTCCAACAGTGACCCTGGGATAAAGTACATCAGTTCATGGGAACTAAGCAGCAGTGCATCACATTGCCAGCCACGATCACAGATTAAAACCCTTGCACTTATTTCTTCCAGTAATAAGTAAATTAGTAAACGTACACGGTTCCTAATCTTCTAGCAATCAGCGGCTTTGTGGAAACAACCGTGGTCTGGTCCCAGAGAGAGGGCTAGATGATCCCCATGAGGGTAATGTCTTGGGACAGATTGCAGAAAAACAATCCACCTAATGCTTCTCCATATGCACCACATCTTCAGTTCCCACCGTTGCATTATAAAAGATTATTACACAATCTTTAGTCGGGATTCAAACGCGTCGAGAAACGCGCGTATGCAGCGCAGGGCTTTGCCGCGGTCGGTGGGCCTTTCTCCTAGCATAGTGTTCAGTTTTGCTGCTTGTTAGCCACAGAGCGATGGAAAGAATGCCAGGGGTCGCGGCTGTGCTTAAGACAAAATCACTACTGGGCTAATTGGCTTAGCACCCAAATAGCTGTATAGGGTGACAGGCTCTGAAGCTGTGGACCCTCTACCGGCACGGCACGGTGAGGTTCCTCGAGCGCTCCTGCTACAACGAACCACAGTTTGGTGTGCATGCATTGGCCATCATCAGCTGAGGTCCCAATGCAGATGCTATCCCTCAAATCTCCAAGTCAAACTAGCAACTAGCCATGAGCAAAATGCCATCGTGGACTCTTAGCCAAGGAGAATGACCTACAAAAAAAAAAAACAGACGGACAGACACACGCCACACACCTATCCTGCTGTCCACCATCATCCTGTCTTTGCATTAGAGCGAGAAAAGGGATGTTTGCAGTTTGAAGAAAGACGCTTGAGCAAGAGAATGGAATGCTTCTATCAGTGTATATGGACCCTAGGTAACCCAGGTGACCTCGACCCCGGGGTCACGCCTGTCATTTGGTCAATCCCTTTAAGGTTGACTTAAGGATCCTCAGATAGTGGTGAGGAGTAGGGATCAATTTGATATCTTAATACTATTGAAGCCAAAAGCGCCACATTGAAGCCAAAAGCGCCACAGACACACAGCACACACACACACACACACACACACACACACACACACACACACACACACACACACACACACGCGGCACAACAACACACACACACACACACACACACACACACACACACACACACACACACACACACACACACACACACACACACACACACACACACACACACTCAGGTGTCCCTACCGCGGTGGAGAGTCTTGAAGCTAGGGTCATCTCCAGGTTGCCTTTGAGTCCCAGAAGAGCGGGGACCAGGATGAACACCTCGGTCACCTCTGTGAACACGATCCAGTGCTGCGAAAACAAAGACACACACGTCAAAGGTCTGCTCTGAGGACACACAAAATGGCCTGCTGCTGGACACTGAATACACAGGGGAATCCAACAGGACACAGAGATCCTATTTTATTTCATCATTATTAGTGGTAAAGATTGGGGTCAATTGTCAATGTCATGTACAAATCCTGCTGTGAAACACAATCTACCTAGGTTTGGAAACAATTGCTGGTTCTGGGACACACCCTTGTAGGGTTTTAATTTCTGGTATTAAAGGCTGCATGTTATGAGTCCACGTTTGTTGCTGGCTAGCTTAGACTTCATATCATCATTATCAATGACTGCTTGTTTGATTGAATGTATATGAGATCCCTGAATAGCCTGCTTCTTAACTAGAAGCAGGCTCTTGTCAATCTCAAGCGATCTCTCTATTTCTGTGTCTCTCTCTCTGTCTGAGTGTCTCTCTCTCTCTCTCTCTCTGCCTCTGCCTCTGTCTGTATGTCTCTGTCTCTGTGTGTGTGTGTGTGTGTGTGTGTGTGTGTGTGTGTGTGTGTGTGTGTGTGTGTGTGTGTGTGTGTGTGTGTGTGTGTGTGTGTGTGTCTCTCTCCCTCTCTCTCTCTCTCCCTCTCTTTCTCTCTCTCTCTCTCTCTCTCTCTCTCTCTCTCTCTTTCTCTCTCTCTCTCTCTCTCTCTCCTCTCTGCTCTTTCTCTCTCTCTCTCTATCCATACTATCTCTCTCTCTCTCTCTCTCTCTCCTCTCTCTCTCTCTCTCTCCGCTCTCTCTCTCTCTGGTCTCTTTGACCTTTTCTCAAGTTAAATTTTCAAATTGATCGA
>OLKM01001456.1:49288-51788 GCA_900291075.1 Melanogrammus aeglefinus
CTTAAAGAAATATATGACCAGTCAGGTCTCACGCTCTTTCTCTCTGTCTCTGTCTCTGTCTGTGTGTCTCTCTCTCTCTCGCTCGCTCTCTCTCTCTCTCTCTCTCCCTCTCTCTCTCTCTCTCTCTCTCTCTCTCTCTCTCTCTCTCTCTCTCTCTCTCTCCTCTCTCTCTCTCTCTCTCTCTCTCTCTCTCTCTCTCTCTCTCTCTCTCTCTCTCTCTCTCTCTCTCTCTCTCTCTCTCTCTCTCTCTCTCTCTCTCTCGCTCTCTCTCTCTCTCACCCTCCCTCTCACCCTCTCTCACCCTCTCCTCTAGCCTCTTCCTTTACCCTGCACCTACAACACTGACTGACCCTCCCTGGACCCATTGAAGCACACACAATCAAGCATGTCCAAAGAGAGAGAGAGAGAGAGAGAGAGAGAGAGAGAGAGAGAGAGAGAGAGAGAGAGAGAGAGAGAGAGAGAGAGAGAGAGAGAGAGAGAGAGAGAGAGAGAGAGAGAGAGAGAGAGAGAGAGAGAGAGAGAGAGAGAGGGAGAGAGCAGCAATGAGTGGAATGGAGAGAGAGAGAGGTTGATCAAGAGAGGAGGAAAGCCGGATGGAAAGAACGGAGAGAGAACAAAGTGAATGTAGGAAGAAGAGAATAAAGGAAGAAGGAACAGAAGAAATAGAGGAATGAAGAAAGGAAGAATGAAAGAACAGAAGAGAGGAAGAAAGAAAGAAAGAAAGAAAGAAAGAAAGAAAGAAAGAAAGAAAGAAAGAAAGAAAGAAAGAAAGAAAGAAAGAAAGAAAGAAAGAAAGAAAGAAAGAAAGAAAGAAAGAAAGAAAGAAAGAAAGGAAGAAAGGAAGGAACAGCTGTTGTGTGTTGACTGGAGAACAGGAAGCTCTGCGTTGGAGGTTCACTTCTTTGAAGCCACCTTTTCTATTCTATTCTCTTCTATTCTTCCTGTTGAGCTCGCATTAGGCCCGACAATTATGCTTATCTGGGGTGACCCAGCTTCTAAATAGGTATCACTGTAAGACAAACAGATCATTTAAAGCTGGTATTTTTGACACACAGCATATGTGTGTATCAAGGGCTCTACTCTGGGTGCTTTTGAGACCGTGGGCAAACATGTGCCGGCTCTTGGGACAGTGCAAAGAAAACAGGTTATGTAAATACCCCCATTCTCCCCGTGGACCCACCCTGGCCACCCGTCATTGGCCCACAGGAGAATGATTGACACATACAAGGACCAATGCCCCTCATGGAACAGGTTAATTGAAAAACGCAAATCTTCAGACCTCAAACAATGTTTACTAGGATGTGCAGCCCACGCGTCAGACACAGTTATATGCTATGTGACTTAATAAACTAAATAGCGGATCATTCTCACGTGTCAAAGCCTCCTGACAGTAGCCTTGCAATTTCCCAAGTGAGTTACCCCACAACCAGGAAACAACGTTAGTAATAATGCCCTCCTTTGTATGAAAAGCCATCTGGAATTAAATTGGAAGCAAACCTTTAGGACTCAGGGCAGTTCAATCACGATGTATTCCTCTGTCATGTGTTTCCTGTGGCTAAATGCATCGCTCTGTGACAGATTGTGTGTTCAGCCCTGGGTTTCAGATGCTGCACACCAGGGTTTAGAAAAGAAAGCCCCGATAGGCCATGGAGAGGCTGATCCATCTTACCTGCACAATGTCCAGCACCATCCCCGCCGCCACCGTCCCAAACCCGGCCAGCAGGAAGGGGAAGACCACCTGCAGGCCGATGGAGAAGGCGGTCTCCTTGAGGGGGGGCGGTGGCTCGGGGCTCTGGCCCCCACTGGTGTCGTCGCTCTCGTTGCTCTGGGAAGCGTTCTCCAGCAGCGCGTCCTCCTCGCGCTGGCCTTTGGCGTTGGCGCGGCAGTCCACGATGGCCACCAGCTCCGAGCGGTCCTCCCCCTCCCCGGGGTCCGCCAGGGCCCTGTCAGTGAAGGAGGTGACCTCTGTGACCTCCGTGAGCTCGTACTCGCCCGGCCGGTCAGTGCCCGGCCGCGGCTCTTCGGCGCCGGGGTTCTCCTCGCTGAGGAGGACGGGGTGCACCAGGCCGTTGGAGGTGAGGAACGGAGGCGAGAGGGGCCCGCCTTCCTTCTTCAGCTCCATCGCCACACCGGACATGGTGGTGTCGGGCTGTTTGTCTTGCTCCTTGGACCAAAGTACCATGCGGAGGCGGTGGGACGACGGGAGGCTCTGCGGGGAACCGGATGGGAACAGTTCTGCTCCGGACCGTTGATGAGAATCTGAACACCTGATCAGTTTTTGGGAACCTGATCAGTCCAATTGATTTATCCCATTAAAAAAAAGTGTTGTTGAGTGGCACTTGCAGGTGTGTGTGTTATATACACACACATATAATAATATAATAATTATAATAAAAAGTCGTTCTAAGGGGGTGGAAGGTGCGAGTCCCGTCTCGAGGCGCGACTGTGTTCCTGTCGGTGCTTCGGGAGCAGAACCAGTATGTTCTCCATTCACTGCAAG